>JAABNY020000042.1:9276-23602 GCA_015164015.2 Brevimyrus niger | reverse complement strand
CAGTCATTAGCAGTTTTTAGATTGACAAAAGGTGTTCGACATTGCCTCGTTGGTCGTGTGGTCAGTAGAGAACACAAGTATCTTACCACCAATTAGTACGAATACAGCGCCATCTACTGGTTGACCAATAAATGTATAACTGAGGCTGATGTGATAGGAATCCTAGCTAAACTCAAAATAAATAAATCGCAGGGCCCTGATGGCATCTTACCTATAGCTTTAAAAGAGATGAGGGAAATTACTAGTCAACCTTTAACTTTAATATTCCAGAAATCGTTATTTGCAGGTGTTGTACCTTCAGATTGGAAGCATGTTAATATAACACCCATATTCAAAAAAGGGGATAGAAGTTATCCAGCAAACTATAGGCCAATCAGTTTAACTATCATTACTGGAAAAATAATGAAAGCTATAATCCAAGTGAAAATGGTAGATTAGCTGGATGCAAATAACATTCTGAGGGAAAGCCAACATGGATTTAGGAGAAGTAGATCCTGTTTAACGAATCTACTTGAGTTCTTTGAGAAAGCTCAAAAAAGTAAAATCTAAATTAAAATTATGCAGCTAGTATCTACTCTGCAAGTACTTGTGTCCACTTTGGCATACAAATGAGGAAGGTTTGACGTCAGAGAGGATTACCCAGGATGCCTAGCGATGATAGTGTGGCAGGCCCTACTTAAGGGCCTAATTGTGCTATGATTACTTTGCCGAGCACAGTGTTTGAAGCTACTCGACGCTGGCACTGATGCCTAGCTTGCTGGGCTACATACTGCCAGTTGATGTTAAGCCTTGTGGATAAATGTATTCAGCCAATGCCTAGGACACCTCATAAACGGCCTTAAGGTTCCCTTAAAAATGGAGGCCGGTTATCAAACGTTACTCACTCTTCTGAGTGTTGTTGACTGATCCCGCCTCCCCTAGTGCGCAGTTTTTTTAAAGAAGAAACATTTTTTCCTCAAACTCATATGTCACAGGAATGTGGTGAAGGGTTGCCAAATTTGGCTTTTGACTTAAACGCCAGTAAAATATAACGAGACCATTCAGCTTATTAAGTAGGTAAACTTGTTAACAATACCCTACTGAGGTGATATAATTGTGACTGCACATGATACTGCAGTATTTCTGCAGTATTAACGCCAGTGAATGTGGGAAAATGAAAGATCAGTTCACTGGCCATATAGTAATAAATTACTGGTCGCAGATTGAATAATGAAAATATTGTGTCGCTCGAGTGGTGAAGAGATTCTGACACGGACAACAAAATTCTGTTTTTAGCAGACTTTAATTGTGCGATCTTTAACCAGACAGCCGTAAAATAATGAGCAAGAATAAACTCACTAGGACACAAACTGGAGAGTTTTTAAGGGGACAAATGTGGATACAGGCAATAGAGACGGAGGCATTTCTTCACCCTGGTACAGTAAATTCTAAAAACTTCAAATCTGGAAATGATAAAAAAATAAATCCAAAAAAAACAGAATGCATACAAGCCTGTTCTTTCACTTCCACAGACCTAAGTTTTTGCACTCTGCTCTTTTTTGGAACCGGTGGAAACTCAGGCACCAAGCAAGAACCAGGCCAGCACCAGTACCAGCTCTGTGTTGGTAGAAAAGAGGCGACAGACAATCCTTCGCAGTTTAGGGCTAAAAGTGAAAAGGCAGAAAAAGAAAAATCACCAGAGCTTTTCACTGCGAGCAGGAGATCCCCGCCCAGTCTTCATACAGGATTCTGAAGTAACATAGAGTCACAACCGTAGCTATGAGGGTGGGGGATGGGAGGAGCTCCAGTAGAAAGGGCCAGAAAAGTAAAAGATCCCGGAGTAATCAGGAATATGCTGGTATCATAGCCACTGGTCACAAATCCTGACACCAAATATAAATACGTACTGTCTGCATTTTCTTAAACTCAGCATTAACTTAGGAATTACCCGTCTACACTCTCTTAAACTGAGTTCCCTTTTTGAATGAAAAATAATTATATATTTTCATAGATTTTGTGAACACTGTAAGACTATCACTCACTGGTTTGGATCTATCTGCAGCTCAAAGTGCAGAACCTGTATGGTCATTGGGAATGGGTTCATCATGAAGAACAAGTCCCTGGGGAACACCATCAACCAGTACGATGTCGTCATCAGGTAAAAAATGAGCGTGAGCTTCCATCTTTCAAAGCGTCCGCAGTCACAGGTAGGAACGGGAATTGAGAACTGGTTCCAATTTTTGGAACAAGTTCTTATTGTTGCGAAGAACCAGAATCGTACACCTCTGATTCCTCTAACGATTCATCCAGACTTTTCGTGTCGTGTGAAATGACATCATGTGGCGCGACTTGGAATCCAAATGATGGAGCGGAGGAAGCGGCCGAGGGCATGGCTGCATTTTGCAAACCTGCTAATATGCTGAAGCGTCTAAGCTGCCAACATGCCATTACATTTAATGATTGCCGTGTGTTTGCCACTCTGCCATTTGCGAGCTCTGTGGTCTCCATAGTCGCGGGTAACTAACTACGGTGCCTTAACCTACAGCAGGGGTCTTCAACTCTGGTCCCGGAGAGCTCCCGTCCAGTAGGTTTTCTATCATACCCAGTTTATGATGATGAGCCACCCTAATGCTCAGGTAAATACCAGGAGCAGGTGTGGCTCATCAGAAGCCAAGTGGGACAGAAAACCTCATTAGTTTTGTATGTCGGTACATTGTAAAGCAGACGTGTAACATTAAACTGGGGTGTCGTCCACTTTAGGAGCATTGGTAAGTTTAACATGTTCGGGTGTTAAGAAGATGGCCTGGTTTTATGGCAATGTACCTATGTGCTCGTTATTACAGTGTTCCAACAAATATTTTAAATTTATTGTTTATTGTTCATATCACACTACAGCTGATACAACAGCTGCTTTTGGTGCACAAAACTGGACTACTGTTTTTTAAATAAATATAATACAGCTAACCAGGTCTGGAGGTAGGCCTGGATGTTTGACACTTTATAGAATGTAATGTGTATTCATGCTAATTGATGAGCGGGATACTGTATGATTTTTGTTTTAGCGGCTGGCCATATTGATAGCTAACACGAACTTGTCACTGCACAGGTGTACATGCAAGCTCTGAAAGGGAAGCAGCAGTAATTATCTGTGGGTGTGTGTGTGTGTCTCAGTAGGGTCTTGGTCCTCCAGCAGTCACCAGGAAACATCAGCGCACCTTATCTTGGGCATCTTGAGTTGTGCTGGAGATTCGTCACTCCTTCATAATCAGTCCCACTGTTTGATAAGAGGGCGACACTGGGACTTCATGCCCCCAAGTCTGGCGTGTTTTAAACTGCAGCACCTTTCAGCATGTGTGGAATTTCCACAAAGGATTCGTCCAGACACTCTAGCAATCCAGACATGCCTTTAGAAAAATCGGTGTGTCTGATTCAGTGTTTCCCAACCCTGTCCACAGGTACTGGGCGATAGTCCACATTTTTGCTCCCTCCCCGCATCCAACCAATCAAAAGCATTGAATATCTAGAAGGGGCGTGTTAGGGAAGGGGAGGGAGCAAAAAGGTGAACTGTGACGGGGTCCACGCAGGGAACACTGCTCTAAACTATACATAGTGCACGATAGTGTGTTTGAGTGTGCGTGCCATTCCATGGACTGGCATCTCATCCAGGGAGTCCCCAGCCTTATGCTGACTGGGACAGACTCCCGACCCTGACTGGGGTAAGCAGGTGTTGTTCAGGTCTCCAGAAGATCTCAAGATGTTGAGACGTGCTGAGATCTGGTGACACTGTAAGTAGCTACCTTATGATCTGTTTTTATTTTTTTTGTGTCTGTTTACAGGATCAACAATGGTCCCGTGAGGGGCTTCGAGAAGGATGTAGGCAACAGGACCACCATGCGCTTCTTCTACCCCGAGTCGGCCTTCTACAACCCCGACATGCACAACGAACCGGATGCCCTCATGGTGCTTGTGCCTTTCAAGCTGCTCGACCTGGTCTGGCTGAGGGACATTCTGTACAATCAGAGGATGGTAAGTATTGACCTCCGGATCAAACATCTAGTAGAGGAATTTGTATTTCTTTGTTCCTGGAGGAGAAAGTGTCTGACATGACCCTCCCGTGTTTACTTGACCAGGTAAAGTTGGGCTTCTGGAAACCGCCGCCCCGGATCTGGCTGGGCAGGAAATCTCAGTTCCGTATACTGGATCCCTTCTTCATGCGGCACACGGCCAGAGATCTGCTGCATGTTCCCTTCAGCCCGGATATAAGTGAGCAGGTTCTGCCGGCACGTTACCAGGCAAATATAATTACAGAACATTGTTGCAGTGCTTGCAACATCAGCCAAAAGGTGAAACTAACGAAGGCCTAATGTAAACTCTGTATTAATTATTTTGCTAAATAAGTATTGAAATTTCATAGTAGCTGAACATTCAACGACTTTACTTACACTTTTGTTGCGATAGCAGCCCCTCATGTATCACAGACTGTAGCGAGAGCACAAAACAGTCCAAACTAGTGTCTCACAAATCATCTAGGGCTGGGCGATTCTTTAGATTTTTTTTTTATTAATTCGAATTTATGTTTTAAGACGATTTAATTTAGACGATTTAAAGCAACTGTCCCTGACACTTTTTCGAACTCTGTGCCACACGATGAGAATGGGGCACAGGGGGGAAGGCAATAACAAATGCTGTCGCGGTGTATATTGCAAAAGACATGGTGCCCATATATACTCTGGAAAAGCTGGGATTCATTAACATGCTAAAAGTTTTTACAAGGTTCTAAAAGTGTTTACAATGGCGGGGTCTGCCATCTCACTTACAAGCATCTTTTTTTCAACTCTCAAGTGGAAAAAAAATAAACAAAATATAATTAAAACTTGTTTTGAACCATTTATTTGTTATCTGTAGTTTGATTTTGAGTAGGGGAGGGCAAAATCGATCAAAATCGAAAATTGGATTTATTGTGGAAAAAAATCGGAGATTTAATTTTTAGGCCACATCGCCCAGCTCCGAAATCATCCGATGCTTTTTCTCCATATTGATCCCACTGTCTTGCACAATTGCGTGCCCTTTGTTTACTGGGATTGTCCCCTTATCCAGCATTTCTCTCATGGCATTTGAACGTGAATTGCTGGTATCTGATCCACAAAGTTATTTAGTAATGAATGTGATTAGTCATCACTGTTGACACTCCGCAGAACGGTGCATGATTATATGTTGATGCCAGAGTGCCTGTGTGTTAGGCAGCTAACACCCAAGAGTGTAAGAGTGCCTGTGTGTTAGGCAGCTAACACCCAAAAGTGTAAGTTCAAGAGAATTAAGAGTTAGCCTTAGTGTAGCAACATGTGTTTGAATATTGTGCTCATTATATAGGAGCAGAAATACTGGCCAGAGAACAAAACTGTAAGTTTGGAACATGCTTATCAGACAGAGCAGGAAATCAAGAAAAAGCTGCAATTGGGTGGGGGCTGTATGCATGTGGCCAGGCCAATGAAGTAGAGGTTGTACGAAGGACATATGCTTCATTCCGAGAAGATGCAGACTGCATAAAATGTATGTGCCTCATGCCAGCCAGTTTGGTCTGGCTCTTTGTACCACTATAAAGGGGATGTTAACTTAAAAGTTCTTCAAGCAGCGAAGTGGATGCTCCCTGGATTCAGTAAGAAAGCGACGGAGTTTCACAAATTTCTACCACAGACCCGTTCCACAAAACACATCTCTGAAATAACTAAAAACTGACAAGAGTTTAATGGCGTCCTTTATTGTTTATTCCATATTTAACGCAAATCAGACTTTGCTTTTGATTTATTGATTCAGTTTTATATAATTATAATATTTTTATACAATTAAACAAAAGAAAATGGCACGGACAAAACAGATGGTACCCGTAATTTAATATTTTGTAGCACGACTTTTTTCAGCAACCACTGCCAACAAGCAATCTGTGTTCTTCACAAATAGGCATCTGCATTTGCAAACGGGTAGTTTGGCCCACTCTGGCGATCTCAGGTTCGAAGGGTGGCTTTTCCACTGCAATTGGCAGATCTTTCCATAGATGTTCCATAGGATTAAGATCTGGGCTCATGTAGGGTGTTTTAAGAGTAGTCCAGTGTCTTTCTTTCTTTTCAGCCATTCCTGAGTGCTTTTAGCTGTATGTTTTGGGTCATTATCCTGTTGGAGGCCCCATTACCTGCGACTGAGGCTGAGCTTTCTGACACTGGGCAGTATGTTTCACTCCAGGATGCCTTGGTAGTCTTGAGACTTCATTCAAGGTTCCCTGTGCCAGATGCAGCAAAGCAGCCGTAAAAAACATAACTGAGCTCCTGCATGTCTCGTAGTAGGTATGCTGTTCTTTTTTTGTAAAGCTTTTTTTTCCTTCAGTAAACATAGAGCCTTATCTGCCGGTGTGGTACCTTCTGATTGGAAGCATGCTAATATGACACCCATGTTTGAAAAGGGGGATAGAAGTAATCCAGCAAACTATAGGCCAATCAGTTTAACTTACATAACTGGAAAAGTATACTGTAACATTACTTGGTAAGGCCCCACCTAGAATATTGTGTGCAGGTTTGGTCACCATATCTTAAAAAGGACATTGCTGCCTTGGAAAAGGTTCAACGTAGGGCTATAAGAATGATTCCCGGTCTTAGAGGAATATCTTATAAGGAGAGGTTAGCTGAGCTGAATCTGTTTAGCCTTGAGCAAAGGAGACTAAGGGGGGACATGATTCAGGTATATAAGATTTTAACTGGTCTGGATGCTGTTCCACAGCATGTAGTTAGGGTACGGAACAGTCTTCCTGTTTAGTGTAGTTCAAGATAAAATCCTGGGTTCCTTTTAAATCAGAGCTAGATAACATTTAAACAACTCTGAGCTATTAGTTAAGTTCTCCCCAAACTAACTTGATGAGCCAAATGGCCTTCTCTTTTTTGTAAATTTCTTACAGTAAAGTTCCACTCTGGCTTTTATGTTTTTCTGTCAGTAGTGGGAATTTTCTTCTTTCACTTGGTTTTGAGTCAGCACCTGAAAAACCTTTGTTTCAAGGGCTCTCTCAAGGGCTGAACACCACTACCCCTCACTGCTAAAAAGAAATAAGAACATAAGAACTATACAAATGAGAGGAGGCCATTCGGCCCATCTAGCTCGCTTGGGGAGAACTTAACTAATAGCTCAGAGTTGTTAAAATCTTATCTAGCTCTGATTTAAAGGAACCCAAGGATTCAGCTTGCACTACCTTATCAGGAAGACTATTCCATACTCTGACTACACGCTGTGTAAGTAAATTTTGACTATATGAGTGAGGCACGCTGACTGAGACCAAGCATGTGAAACAATTACCCACAATCCTGTGGCAACAAAGTGAGAGAGAACCTTCAGCTTAGTTGTAATTACGTGATGTCAGGCAGACAAATCGTATAGATAAGTCGTATTGCGAGACCTCGCTCGTTTATCAAGTTAAAAATTATTTTAAATTTTTGCTTGTCTTGCAAGAACACTCAGACCAAGTTATTCGCAATCCAAGGTTTTAATGTACTTGCGTGGCCAATTCTGGGGACGGCCCCTTCCTGTTCCAACATGACTGGACACCAGTGCACAAAACAAGGTCCATAAGGACATGGATGATGGAGTCTGGTGTGGAGGAACTTGACTGGCCTGCACAGAGCCCTGACCTCAACCCTATAGAACACCTTTGGGATGAATTAGAGCAGACACTGAGAGCCAGGCCTTCTCATCCAACATCAGTGCCTGACCTCACAAATGCTCTCCTGGAAGAATGGTCAAAAATTCCCATAAACACACTGCTAAAGCTTGCGGACAGCCTTGCCAGAAGAGTTGAAGCTGTTATATCTGCAAAGGGTGGGCCAACTCCATATTAGAGCCTATGTATTAAGAATGGCATGTCAAAGTTCATGTGTCTGTACAGGCAGAGTGTTCCAATCCTTTTGGCAATATAGTGTATTTTCAGTTTTTTTGTGATCCCTCACATTTACATGTTCTGTTTTGCATCTGGAAAAAAAGGTGATGGTTAAACTTCATGAGATTAATGATGAACCAGCCGAAATCCCCAGGGCTATGACAGTTTTGTGTGACGTAAACCTCTCCGTCGACATCACAAGCTTAGGAGCCCAGGTCAGCGTGCCCCCTACTGGCTTCATTTAATAACTCCATTTGCAGAAATCTGTCTGCCCGACCTCTGGGATCCTGGCTGTCTACGTGGCTTTGAACTTCTGCAGTGTGGTCCACCTAGCAGGATTTGGCTACCCCAGTGACAAGAACGACATGATTTATTACTTTGGGAGAGACATGATGGACTCCATGATTGTGAGTAGATGTTTTTGGGTGTGAAATAAAAGTATTTTATTTTTCTTGTGAATATGACTTACCATTTGGTTCTCACCCACAAAAAAAAATCATCATTAGTAACAGGTTTGTTAACATCATCATGTCTCACAGCTACAGTTTTTGGTGGAACATTCATAAGTCTTAAAAGTCTTAACTGAAAATTGTTTTTTTACTATTAGATTTTCAATATGAGATACTGTTTTACGATTAATTCAGTATTTACATCCATATAGCTAGAATATAATATATAATCATTTATTCCATTTTTAATGCATATTAGGGGTAATGATACAACAGCCATCACAGAAAGTATTTGGCAGGTGTTTATTCAAAAGTAACATTGGAATGCTCTCTTGATGCCCCACAACTTTCCTGTGTAGGAAGTCCAAATTTCTCAGCCCCCTGAAAGGCACTGTATCAGCCCACTGCCTGGGTCTTTCTGATTTTGGACATCTGACATCTTTGATGAACCTGCCTTCATCACGGACTTGCTTGTCTGCCCCATTTCCAGGACTCTGAGCACAACATCACCCATGAAGCACAGGTTCTGAAGAAGCTGGAGGACCATGGGGCTATTCAGTTCCTTCACCAGCATTAATGACAGGCACCGGGTCCCCTGGCATCTCGGATGTTACTGGAAGTGGGGGATCGCCTGGCTCTGGTCATGTGACTGTGTTTGGCTTGTGGCAGAGCGACTTTCAGTGCCCTGGCATATGAATATGAGTATGAGTATGTGAGTATGAGAGGGAGCCACAGAGTGGTTCATATTACTCACAAAGCCAGCTTATCCATTACCTCTTAGCAGCACTATATGAGACGGGTTCTTTTCAGAAACTACACACAGACCATAATCCCTGATTTCACAGCCTGCCATTGACCCTCCTAAGAGCTGATGTACTGTTTTGATTTGTTTTTGGTTTTTGGATCCTTTGTGCTGATTACGGAATAGTTTTATTTTATGTCTCTCTGTTTTGTGAAACTCGTCTTCAAAACGGTGCCATTCATAAAGTGCCATTTCCGCAATCTTCCTGTCACATCTCCCTGGCTGCTTTTGCAATAACTTTCCATGCTGTGAAGTTGTTGTCGTTTCAGGCGTGAGTTCCCATAGTGGCCACTAGAGGGAAGCAGAGTGCCGGGCATACTCTGGATTTCACGAGATTGAGGATTTCTCCGATGCACCCATAACTTAGCCATCGATAATGAGCGAGAATAGCTTAGACATTCTCAAAAGTGACCCTACAGGAACGTGGATGTAACGTACGGATCACATCAATCTTATGAGTGACCTTATTTCCCTTTTACATGCTGACAGAGCTTAACCCTGAAATGCATGGTCCATTCTACAAACACTTTTATATGCCTTTAGGGAACCAGCATGTAACATTAAAAAAATCAAGCCACAAATGGCTATGACTTGGCAAACATTTGCTGAATGTTTCTTCCATGACTACTCAACACTTTATGAACAGTTTTTAAGTTTTATGAATATTTTTTAATTAAATTACTTTTTAAGCCTATTTCGTACCCTAGGCTAATAATTGCAACTAGTAATAATAGCAACTAGTATATACATTATACATGTATTTATGTAGTAACAATAACAATTTTAAGTCTGATAATGTTTTACTCAACACAATAATCACAAACTACAGTGACATTTTTATGGTCATTGTGACATGGCTCCTGGAAGACACTACAGCAGTTCGCCATTTGAGGTACACCTCTTCGTCTGTGTACTCTTTTATAATTGCATTATCCAAAACCGTGATATATATTAAAACGTAACATTATCAGTTCAATAGTGACCAAATACCATTCTCACAAATAAGTGTTACGTGCCGTAAGGTTCTTGGGACCTCCCTCCCTCGTCGTCATTCGCCGACTGCATCTTGGCTCCGCCTTCCCATCCAGACCCCCGCCCACAGCTTCTCCGATGCGCCGCGCGTCATTTCCTGTTTCTGAGGCGAAAAGCTGCTCAGCAAGGAAATTTGGGAGCTTTTCTCATTGATTTGGATTGTCTTTGGTTTGCTTATTGTGTATGACAGTTTTTGGTTTATTGGTTTACAATTATTTGTTTTGCCCTTTTCTGTACTGTCCTGGTTTGTTTGCTTTTTGGTTTACGTTTTCGCGCGCCCCTCGGATTCTGACGCTTTGCGTGGGTATGTTCTGTGTGTGTGTGTTAGATGCGTAGGGAGTGATTGCCAGTTCTGTGTATGCTGTTTGGTTAGGGAGTGAGGTGTAGTACTTGCTTTTGTTCTTTGATTTTTCGTGCACGTAAAGTTAGATTTGGGTTGCGTTCGGTAGTTGGGTTTTGCTGAGTCGTTTTGCACCGGGTGCCTATCACGTGAAAATAAAATCAGAAACAAACAAAAAATACCCCTTTGTCCACGTGTATTCCCTTGTGCACAACACCCCTTATTCCCATTCCCCCTTTCCTTCTATTCTGTTACGCCCCAACATTAGACTGGGAATAATGAAAAAAGTCGTAGTAAACTATATATTTTTTGTTTTTGCTGGTAAAGCAGACTAAACATACAACTGGGATGACTTCGGATCTCTATCCGATACCTCGGTAACTGCAGACTTTCTGGTCTGAAGCTTCCCGTCATGTCCACATATGGACGTTTTGGTAACACATGCGTTGCTCCGTTACCGACACGATAGCTTTTGTGCGAATAGTCATAAAAAAAGAAATTTGATGCTATTTCTAATGTTTTGGGTAAATTATTACGGATGAAAAACATGAGGCTTATCTTAAAGATTGAGTCAAAACTGCATCAAATAATATTAAATAAATTAAAAAGTGACTCCTCGGGTCAAAGCATCTAAGGGTAAATTTTGTGTTCTTTTTTTTGTGCAGATCACAGGATTACCTTCTCCTATAAATCAGGCATAAATCCATAGTGACCATTACAGCGGTCTTTAAAAAGACGGCCCCAGTCCCCGCACAGGTGCAGTGTGTTCAGGTATACGTGTGAGACTGGCATCAGGACCACTCCAGCAGTCTCACCAATACAGAATATATAGTGTTTTCGTAGTCTTTTGTATGTTTCTTCTTTCCAGCACAAGAAGTCCCAAGCCAGCCTCACTCATGGGGGTGGAGGGGTCTGTACTCATCTTGGACCGAAACACACTTAATGAGCTTATTTTAACTGACAATTTATTTATCCTACATTTAATCTATAAATTTCATTCATGCAGGCTTCTGAACCAAATCCTCCTTCAATAACTGAGACCAAAAAAAGGCTTTTGTTTTTCAGAATCAAACCCACGTGCCCGGAGGAGCCAACAAAGAAACCAGCCCGAGCTTCGTCGAAGCAATAATATATCTTTCCCCTAGGGGGCGCTGATGTTGCACTTCATATTTTACTCTGGCCTCGGTAGCTTGGCCCTGGAGTTCACAGGTGCAGAACAAAATACTCTTTATAAACTACGAATAATAAGCTTCTTGATGATGCCCCGAGGTGGAGTTCGAGGGTGAGGTCGTCCGTGCACTTCTGCCTAATTGCTGGCACTTATGGATCATGGGCTGTTGTTTTTTCCACTAGAGGGGTGACTTTCACGGCAGTCCCCGTGTGTTCATTCCCTGGACTGGAGCAAAGGCATCCTGCTCACTGCCGTGCGGCCAATTTGTCCTCAGGAGGGCAGTTTAACTGGAAGCTACCTGCACGTGTGACAAAAAAAGCACCGCAAGGTCACATGAATGATTATTCTGTTGTACCCTTGAGCAGGGTAGTTGAGGTACATCTCTACAAATCCACATGTCAGACGCCACTGTACCCCAGCTGGCCTCCCGACAAAATCTGTCCCGATGTCTCAAGGAGCCCCTCCCATTCCAAACACCCCCAGGTGCTTCACCGTTTAAACCTGGCAAACCCCACCAGGTAAAACCAGATTACCGGCGTGCCCTGAAAACACCTTCTAACCACAACTGGGAAACAGTGCACATCCGTGTGGCTACAGTGCACATCCGTGTAGTTATAGTACACGCATGGATGACAATTTAATTTCATTGGTGGGGACACACACACACAAACACTAAAGATGCCAGCAAAAGTTATACTTGTGTAAAACGTTTATTGTATTATTATATGTACTCGAGAAGTTAGAGTTCAAATGTTTTAAATACATTATAAAGTCATTACACTGGACTAATCTGAGTCTGCTTTACTTGAATATAACCCTCAAAATAGTACAGTTCTGAAAGCAGTAGAAAAAATAACTCAACGAATAACCCAATTAAATCAAATTAAATATTTAAAAAATTCAAAAATATTTATTTATTGTAGTGTTTTTCAAAACAAGATATGCACAATTACACCGCCAAATATAGGGTGACTGTTCTCTCTATCTACTTTGCCTAATGACACCATTATGTTAACCTTCCCATAAACAATTAGTTCTTTAATGAAGACTTTGTCAAATTGCCTATGATATTACTGTCGACCTTTTGTTTTACATACTCGTTTTACTTGTTGGCATTTTGGCTGGACGCGGCATGCAGTGTGTTATTTACAGGAGGAGAGAAACAAACACCCCTTAAGTGCTGTAATGCTAATAAGCTAAAGATTCACTCATGAGGCAACAGGGCTGACAAGTAGCAGTCTGGTTACAAATGCAAATGATTGTTAGTGTACTGAGTGGTAGGAGTAAAGAAATAAGTTTGACACATTCCCTGTCTTTGGTTTATGTTTGCAAACCCGTTACTTACTGGTGGTCAGCAGATACTGAGGCGTAATGGCATTCAGAATAGCAGGCAGCGGATCAAACCACTGTGAGGGATGGGGGGATGAAGTCTTTCGAAACTTCAAAATACTATTGGTTTGCATTTATAACTGACGAAAGTGCTTACTTACTGTTTAAAATGACATAGGTTTACAATGATGTATTGGGGGTGGGGGTGGACAGGCCTCATGAAGGAGGGGGTTTGAGTCCCTCCCCCCCCAGATTTATGTCTATGAGTACATGTCCACATGGATACAGTTGATGTCCATCTAATTACAGTGCAAATGGTTGGGAATGATTATGTCGTTACTGTTGCTGGTTTGTTTAGCGTTTGTCAGCCGCTGCCTTATGGATAGTGTACAGTGGCAGAAATACAACTGAGATACACTGACTTAGGTGATATTGTGGGGTTATATCCTGAATGCTTAGTTAAGTTCTGTTCTCCTTTCCTCGCCGTCACCGTGATTTTTCATCCGAAAATGGTGCACAGGTTGATAATTGATGGTTTACTAAGGGTGTTTGTTTTACCACCCGTGAGATGTGAAGCCTGCTGACCAGCATCAAGCCCCTCCCCCCTCCCCAACAGAGATTTACCACCATTTTCCATTGGCCTGCAACCTGGGGGACTCTTCCATTGTGACCTTGAAGGGGGAATTCTTTGGAGAAAAAAAAAAGGTCACTATGACAGTTGACATTGAGAAGGAGGCCTCTTCGCGTGGCACGTGGAATTCAGCACTGGTGCGAATGACTTGACGGGTGCCCACAGGAGTGACCTTCTTCGACTTACTCTCTTCCTCCTTTTGTCTGCTTTGCTGCCAAGTCTATTTAAATGTTTGATCTCCCTTTGTGTTCATTTACGATGGGAGAGCCATCCCTGTTGTCACCGATACCCGGGATTCCCTACACTCACTCATCCGCTCAGGTGACACCCTCGGTGAAAAGGACTAACTCATTAGCGGTATGGTGCACAATCCATCCATGCATCTGAAAATCAGATAAAGGGAGTGGCAGTAATGCAAAGGAAACGGCTCACAATAGGGTGCAACGGTAGCTGGAAAAGATCATATAAGATAAGATAAGGAGACTTTATTGTCAATGAATTGCTGAGAACAACAAAATCACAAAGGTAATTTATAGCCCGTTAGCCTTAAAAGGAAGGAACATTGTAAAGGAAACGTGAGAACCCAGCGAAGCTGCACAAAGTGCCATTTCACATGCCGATGCTGCACTGTTAGATGCCAGATGCTGCATTATTTGATGGTGCTGCATGTGGACGCCACAT
>JAABNY020000040.1:18258472-18273587 GCA_015164015.2 Brevimyrus niger | reverse complement strand
TTTTGTAATTGCATTTGTTTCACTCAATTAGAAAAGGGAGTTGTATTTCAAATAAAGTTTGAATCTGAACCTGTGTAGTTTGACTGGGGGGGGGGGTCAATACTGTTCCTACCTAGAAAAGGGGGGCCCTGCAGAGAAAGTTTGGGAACCCGTTTAGGATTCTAACATGCAGAAAGTGATATATGCTACTGATAGTGGACAGGTTCAGCAGATGAGTGGAGGCAATACCATCCAAGGACATGGGGGTGGTGACAATGGTGAAATTCCTGGTCAGAGAAGTGATTCCGAGGTTTGGGATAAGCTCTGATAATGGAGCTACCTTTGTGGGGAGAGTCACTAAGTTACTGGTTCAACAGCTGAGAATAAAACAAAGGTTGGGATGTGTGTATCACCCTCAGCCTCAGGGCATGGTCAGGAGAGTGAATGGCACACTTAAGCAGAAGCTGAATAAGATCTATGCCACCACAAACATGAACTGGGTGGATGCACTGCCATTAGCCTTGATGGTGTGTTGGATGGAGACGCGCAGGGTGACGCATCTGTCTCCGCATGAAATGTTGACAGGGAGACCAATGCCTGGATCAACGTGGAGGGGGCCACATAAGGAGCCCAACCTAGACCAGCTGGGAGATGAATTAAAGTTGTACATGAGGAGTCTAACCAAAATATGCAAAGCTATTTCCAAACAGGAAAAGGAGAATGCACAGAAAGAAGACACAGACCAGGGGGAGCCAGTCATCTTTCAAGGAGATAAAGTCTACCTGCGAGTGTTCCGACAAAAGTGGCACGAGCCCCAACAAGAGGGACCCTTCAAGGTGACATGAGGCACAACAACAGCGGTGGTATAAATGGGCTGTGTATACCGCTACCTCATTAGGGCAGGAGGGTTGTGTTTTGTGTGTGACTCCTGACCCTCCAGCTGGGATAGTTCCATTCCTGTACACTGTTAACCATCGTGGAGAATGGAAATGGACAGGGTTAGAAGACTCTGGAAGGGTCTGTGGCAGGATGGTTGGACCCCTGATAAAGTGTGCAAACCTAAATCTAATTTGAAAGTGTGCATGCAGTACTGCCCATATCGATGCCTAATATACCAGGGAAATACTAAATATGTATACAGAGTGGAAAAGCATTGTGGGCAGTTTAAGACCTGGGAAGGGGGACAGTGATTATGGGGCAGAAATATATGGGGCACACTTTTTTCTAGGGACTTACTTATGAGTGTTTTAAGAATAATAGGACTGAGGCAGCAGGCATCTTATGGGATGTGAAACTGTTTGGGATTTGAAAGGTGATCAAGTACAGAACATGAGAAGTATCGAGTATTCTGCTGGATGCACCTGTGAACCAGAGTGTGCCTCTAGCAGATACATGGTTGGGATGTAGTCAGGAGGGAGGACTGATACCAGTTCTCCCCTATAATTGGGGAGGCCTCTGCACTAGAGTGATGTTAGCCAGCCAGGTGGATATATACTCTGGAAAGCAGCCGTCTAGGTCCCGTAGGTTTGTTGCGAATTATGAAGATGATCCCGATGTATCGGCCAGCCAAGGGCCATTCCAGAGAAATATAAGGCAAGAAGTTAGATAGCTGCAGGGTTTGAATCAATATTTGTTTGGCCTACTCTTAAAAAAAATGTGGAGTGAATAAATTATTTGTACTATAATCAGCAGAGGTTTACCAACTACACTCAGGAGGCATTTGCATCTCTGGGGGAGCAACTTCAGGCCACCAGTTTGATGGCCTGGCAGAACAGGATTGCCCTGGATTGGCCCCTGGCAGAAAAAGGGGGGTGTGTGTGCTGTTCGGGGATCAGTGCTGTACATTTATTCCCAATAATACAGCCCCGGATGGTTCATTTACTGAGGCTATGAGCTGGACTAGATGGGATGGAATGCGGGACATGATGGGTTGTTTCACTGGTGGTATAAAATGTGGGGTAGTTGGCAACAAACCCTCATGAAAGCACTCTGTGTGGGTGCTGTGCTCATTCTTGCTCTGCTACTAATCTTTTGTTGTGTAGTTCCACTTGTTTGCTCCTTAGTCGGAAGAGCACTGTCCCGGCAGGCAACTATAGCTGCAATGGTGGGAGGACCGTTTTGAGCGGCAACCTTGGACCAACACGGAAATGGATGGCGACATAGATATCTTGGATGCGCTCCTGCCCATAGCTGAAGTTCAGCCATACCGCCCATGAATACTCCGTGCTGGACACGTTGCAGCATGCCTGCCTCCCACGACACCTGCGACTCCTGCTCACAACAGAGTGTCTGTTATACTGTAGTCTGCAGTGTTATCAGTTAACCTTTCAGTTATCATTGTATTAGACATATATATCTCTGTATTGAGCATGTGGTAGATTCTGTAGTCCTGATAATATATGCAATGTATCCTGGGGAGTTCATTATATGGTGATTTACTACTGTACCCCTTTTTCTGTTGTTGGTTGATTCTGAGTGTTGATAGTTTGTGAGCCATGCCAGCCATGGACTCCAAAGGGGGGGCACGCCCCTGGCGGGCTGGGGGTGGAATTTCCCTAGGTTTTAGGGTTTTTGCCCTCCCTTCTAAGCTGGATGGACAGAATTGTGTGTGGGATTCTTTGGAGTCCCAAAGGGGGGAAATATATGGAAAACTATTTGGCAATATACAACATAGAATATAATCATTATGATATTATTAAAAACATGTCAAATGCCCATGATGTAATCATTACAATGTAATCATTATAATGTAATCAAGACAATGTAATCAACTGAGAATGTATTTGCAACTTTTGTTAGCTTAAGAGTTTATGTTAGCTACTTTTTGTTAGCCCTGAATGTATGAATATCCACCTTTATTAGTGTTATACTTTATCACTACGTTGAAGGACAAATATTAAAATAGCGAGATGATAAGTTTCAGTTCTTGTTTGCTCTTTCCCTCTGCGTTCTGTTTGTGCGCAGGCTCACACAGCACTCGGCAGAGATCCCCCACTCACCCTCCCTTGCATACTGTTAATAAGCAAATGAGCCAGTTTCTCAGTAGGCAGGGCAGAGCGAAATGAGCTGCGCAATTGCGGGAGGTTTAGAGGAAGCAGCAATCTCTCTCGTCAAAATCATAGTGGTTGACTCATGAGCTCATGGTTCAAATTAAGGGGGGTACTGGGAGTACAGAACCCCGCGATCAAATGATTAAATCATTTGGCGGGGTCTTAACATTTTTATTTTGTTTTAAAAAAAGAAAGATAACCTCACCTTGTAGGAAAATTTTATGTAAAAGGAAACGATTTCAGACACCCGTAGTGTGGACTGTACCATTTTAACCACCTTGGCGCTAGAAGCAGTTTAGCCAGTCATTGAGCAACTTGTTTGTTAAGATTTCAAGATTCTTTATTTGTCACATTGATAGTCATAACAAGTATAACATGCAGTGAAATGAACCCTGACCGATCCTATTTTTCAGTTTTATATTTCAAGACTTGGTGAATGGATTTTTTCTCTTTCATAACTTAGCCCACCCTTTTTAGTTGTGTTAATATTGGCAATAGTGAAAATTGTTTTGTTGGGTTCAAATTTGTTTGATATAGGCCATCCAATTAAGGTAAATGTCATGTTTTAGTCTGATGAGGAATATTTTATTTTTTGTTGTTTTATTTTTCAGTTTTCCCCCTGAGGGATTGCCACCTTACTGTGGTCAGGGGGTTTGCATGCCTCAGTGACCCTAAGAGCTACACCAGCAGTAGCTTAGCCTTCAGGTGGGACACCCAAGTTTTACAGGTCTTAGGGTAGAGGCCTGGCAAAGTGCAATCCAATTACAGTTATCCAGAACACCCCCACCACCACTCCACCCCGCTCCCGCCTTCGTCGTCACCATGTGCCCCCTTCACATTTCTGTCTACCCCCTCATATATATGCCTGTTTAGAACAGGCCCCAGGCAACACACTTGTTCCCTATTTTTAATATGCAACTGAAGATACTCACGCAATGCTGAAAAATTTGTAGACACATGGCTACAACCATCATTTTTGTATGCTAAACCAGCTCCTTATACATGTGCTAGTGGTGTAACACCCTTCCCAGTGAAATCAGTGCAAGGGGATTTTAAGATCATTCAAAATAGCATATATAGCGGGACATAATCTGCTACCCCACAAGAAAATCTAAGGTTTAAAAGATTTCGGTGAATCTTCACGTGCTCCCTGAACGCAGGAACTGAAATTGTCCTAAATTTACAAACCTTACAGGTGTAAGGCATTTTGGTAAATTGACTACCATTTGCTATCTGGGTGACAAGACTGTAACGGTCAAAGACACTTACCAACTTGGCCGTATGGTGCCATGCCTCCGTTCTGTTTGTCCTTGGTGACAGCAAACAGTAACATCATAATACCCTGCAGGTCACAATCTCAGAGTTCACTCTTAAAATCGTATTGATTGTATTTGCTGGAAATAACATTTTACTTAAAATATTAACTTTTGCCGTAAAAACATTTGTACAATTCACATAAAAAATGCAACATGGTACGTTTCCTAAAAGCATAGTTGCTGATTACGTTAGCCACTTACAGAGTAGGAACATTGCAACTGAATCTAAGTTGCTAACGGGAGCTTTTGGGAAATGTACTCCATTTCAACAATAAAATATTAACATATTTTGCAAAGTATTCCATTTATCAAACAGAAGCATGGTAGCGGTAAAAATTTAAATAAAAAAGACGTTTAGCGAACAAAGAAGCTTTTTGTACTGTAGCCCACAAAAGCACTTCACATAAATAACCACACTATTACAAGTAAAGGAGACACACAAGGTCTGATACTGCATTGCACTGTAAGGTACTAAAGTTCTAATATTTTAGAAATCAGACCACATAAAAATTCATAATATCTCATTCACCAATGTGTAGCCAACCCCTGTGTCTATTAGCTCCAGAGTGCAAAGTCTTGGCTAGAAATGTTTATGATGTCATTTAAAAAAAAAAATCCCAGCACTTCTGAAAATAGATTTTTGAAAAGTGTATGTTTGAAGTTCAATAATGAATAATGCTGGGTTTGTGCTGAGTAAAAGCATTTGTAGCATTTCTGGATAAATGTTTTTTTTAAAATAGGTGAAATATTTTTAAATTTCATGGCATGTTAGACTACCTCGAAAGTAGGCGAGAGGCCTCAGATTACAGATGGTTAAACTGTACTGTAGCAGTACAGACTAAATCAGTCACAGAACAGCTTCCTGAACACAAGGACCCTTGGACTCACAGAACACTGTGAAAGTTTGAATGAACAGTGTTTGGCTAAATCCAGGAACAGTAACATACCACCAACACATTGAATGAGGATGATTCCACGCGATACGAGACATCTGCTTCTTTCTTGTTGCCACCTGTGAAATAAAAGCTGCTATCAATACACACATAATGTGCTCTGCTGTTTCGAAATCAGCTAAGACAAGGTTAGATAGTTAATGTATAAGCAGCTATGCACATACTAGATGATGATGTGAGGCTTGTAAGGAACAATGACATTGTCTTGAACATGGACTTCTACAGCAGCACTTTACTACTTAAAGTGATTCGCCATGCTAAAAGTAATGTAAGCATACACCCAATGTTTCTTCTGAATGTGACAAATGCAAACAAGATCCAGCAACTCTGGTACATATGTACTGGTCATGTCCCAGATTAAGTGAATCTATATTTACTGCTATATCAGAAACTGTTCAAACCCCACTAGCTACTTTCATGTATCACAGCAATCTTTGGAATGATACCACATGATTCCGTACTCCCTCAGCATTCAAGGAATATGATTGCATTTGCAACCCTTGTAGCAAGATAACGGGTGCTATTAAAATGGAAGAAAAGTTCTCTGCTTTTGGTCATTGGATTAGAAACATGTTCTATTTCTTAACATTAGAAAAAATCCCTTACTCCCTGAAATTCAAGAAATCTAGATTTTATTACACCTGACAGCCATTTTTGGACTTTGTCAAACGATTAGACCCCAGTACTGTACATTTTGATTGATACCTTAGTGACTGTACATTGTTATATATGTATATATGTGCTTGTATATGTATAATCTGAATATGTGCATCTTATAATTTTGATCTTCGTGGCTCTTGCTTATTATTATTAAATTTTTCTTTAATGCATGTTAATCGCTTGCCATGGTATGATAGCCTGGATAGTGGGACGGAGCCCAAAGACTTGGGCACAGGATCAGGGTTTGAAATGTCTTGTTCTGTTCTGTTTTTTTTCCCTTTCCTTCCTTTCTCCCTGGTAAAAATGGCAATAAAAAAGTAATGTAAGCATTTGCTGTAAATTCAAAAACGTCTTATGTTCATCGCATCTCACATCGTTCTCATCTGTGTTGTCTTCACTTCCAGTACAGTACTCCTCCTATAGCAGCACACACACACTGTTCTACCCTTTTGGCATCAACTGAGTATGAATGCGAGATGATTTTTTGTGAAGCCAATTTGAGCTCTAGCTGAGCACCAGCACTAACTCTGGTAAGGGCTAAGTCTCCTGGGGATAGTAATAATATTGTGATTTTCTACAGTAGTGTACTTTGTACAGTACTGTGATTTTGTTTCATCTATAAGGTTTTCAGAAAAATGCACATTGCTTTACTAGGAAAATATGTACAGTATATAACTGCATGAACACTGAAACTTACTGTAGATTTTACAGCCATTTCAGAAAATAAAATGCCGACTGGAACACAGTCTAACACTTAAGCACCCAATAATACAGCCTTAACTACGAATAGTGTAATAACTTCCAATCACGTAATAATTTGTCCATTCTCAATGTAATAAAAGTCAATTATGTTATAATTTACCAATAATACAGCAACATTTTTAAATCAAAAATGTAATAACATACACAAAAGTTATTAAATTATAGGCTACTGACTGGTGCAGCACACATTAATGCAATACCTAATACCAATGTATTAAAAAAAAACATTACGGTATTGGCAGTCATTACGTTGCTGGCTGGTATAAAGATTTATTTGCAGGTTACATAGCAGTTATTTATAACAGTCATAGCAGCAGTCATTCACAAATATCGGAGATTAAACCTAAGACCTCATTACATGTTAAGCATTGTCTTTGTGTCGGAGAGTTCCTTCTCAAACACATTAGAAAAGAATGAAGATATTCAGGATTCATGATTCAAGTGTTTCTTGTTTTCACTGCACTAATACACACCTAATGCCTGTTATTTATTTATTTATCTCAGGCAAGTTGTTTTTGTACTGGGTGTGGTTGAAACAGTAAGCATTCCAATGTATAGCACTCTCCATCTAACAAATATCAAACAAATCCAATAATAAAAATTAATCTGTTCAAGAATCAAAGTGCTCCTATGCATTTTAACGAAAGTGTCTAAATATTCTTTGCTGTAAAGTATTTTCAATCCTTAACCCCTTGCGCGCCCAGCCCTTCGCGAATTCGCTACAAACCGCGTCCAGCCTGAATGCAGCCAAAGTAGCGTAGTTATCCCACATGCTGGTTGATGCATATGCGATATATACCAAGGATTGTATTGAAAGCGCTGGTCATGCCATCAAGCTGTCGTAGTGGGAACTACATCGGACTGATGGAAGCGAAGTTTAGGCGCGGGCATGAGCATGTATTTTGCCTACTAATATCGAGAAATTGTCCAAATTTGAGAGGAATTGTGCTAATATAAAAATACGTATTAGTTTATTGTTTGCTTCTACTGCTCACATATCGGAATAAACTACATGTTATGTACATTTTAAAAAGTTATTTGCCGATTTCGGTTTGTCGCGTTTTCGCTATACATTTGGCACTTATGGCTGCATATGAATATGTAAATGAGTGCTACTAGTGCAAGAAGGCGATCAGAAGAAGAGTGAGAGAGTGGGAGATGGTGAAACAGCAGAACTCCGCAAAAGACACAAGTGTACACGAGTGCCGAACTTTTACCAATGTCAAGAATGTACTGGTCCAGTGAATGTCAAGTAGTACAGGTGGCTGATGTAATGTCCCGAGATAGATGGGAAGAAATTAAGAAATTCATCGATTTTGATGGCAACTGCATCAAGGCAGCCAATTATCATTCCAATTATTGATTCACTTCTCCCAAAATTTCAGGGTCTCCCTCAAGATCAAAACCCTAACCATAACCCGGTCTGGCAATCCAGCGGCACTATCCATGACCTCCACTGTTGAGAAGGTGTGTCAGCCACAACATCCTCACAACATCCAGAGCCTTCAGGTACTCTGGGCGGATCTCGTCCACCCCGGGGGCCCTGCTACCACGTAGCACTTTAACCACCATGGCCACCTCAGCCCCAGTAATGGGCAAGCCCCCCTCCCCCCAGCACCCTCGGGCTCCGTGCCCTCAGATGTCTCAAAGGCAGTGTGCATAGATCAGGGGCGCTTCTAAGGATTTTGGGCCCCATGAAAAGAATCTTGACAGGGCCCTAAACACAGCTGAGACTTTTTTCATATTAATTTACATAAAATCATGCGCTTTTGTGGTATTTTGACTATCATTCTCATATATTTAAGTCAATCAGACAATTGAACTCCATCCCATGTCCACACCCGTAATTTGTCCTCTGTAATACTGCACTACTTTAATACTGTATAATGTATATACTGTGCATAGCTGTACATGTGTCACATAGTGTATTCACATATATTTATATTTGTATGTATGCACTGAAAGTTAATGTAATCTAACCTAATATTTTCAACATGACAATTGAAACGTAATGGAAACACTGAGCACTCTTAATGCAATGAAATGTATTGATATTTATTTGCTTCAACACCAATTATTGAACACTGAAATCTCAAAAAAAAAAAATTAAATCCATTTAAAAAAGTGGTGGAAAAAAAAAAAACTCAACAAGAAAACACCACCACTTTTAACACTAGAACGGCCACCAGCAGTCATTTTAACCACAACATTTAAACTTAGGGTAATTATCTTTAACACTAGAACGAACAAGGCGTCATTTTGACCGTTTTGAAATTAGCATATTCAATAACTTTGTCTAAATAAATCACAAAGCCTTGCTGCTCCCTGACTTTTCCTAAGACTACATGAATTTTCATTAAAACTGGTTTAAATATTTCTGTAAATAAATATTTAAACCGTAGGCTACGATCATTGTCACACAGGCGGTCCACTAACAATTTAGTCCTCCTTACAAACCCACCTCTTCTTCTGAAATACTGGGTAACATACTGTCGACCCTTTGCCTCTTTCACTTGTCTCATTTTTTTCTCTTTCTGTTTTTGGCTTCCAGATTTTTGAGGCATTTTCACTTCTGCCGGCGCTATAAGTGAAGTCAAGCTGTTGCCTGGATACAATTTGGGTGGACTGAACCATTTTATGATAATCGAGAGAGGGAGAGGGGCTCACAGACGTTTGTGTTTCCTAAACAAACACATTTTTTGACACCAGGAAACAGCAAATAGAATAATAATTTTTACTATCAGCACCACAATTTTATTGGGGGTTTCTCTAGGCCCCCTCTCAGTCATGGGCCCCGAGAATCGTCATCGTTTACCCCCCCCTTTACAGCGCCCCTGGCATAGATGTATCTGAGGCAGGGTTGAGGAGGTCCTCAAAGTATTCCTTCCATCTCCAGGTAATGTTCCCAGGTGAGGTCAACAGCCCCCCCTCCCCACTATAAATATTAGGAACAAGGAGTTGCTTATGCTTGGCCTGCCGGTACCATTCTGCTGCCTCCGGAGACCCCCGGACTAATAATTCCCGGTAGGCCTCCTTCTTTACCTTGACGGCCCCCCTCGCCTCTGGTGTCCACCATTGGGTATGGGGGGTTACCGCCACGACTGGCACCGACCACCCTGCCGCCACAACTTCGTACATGGGGCCCAGTTAGACTCAATTTCCCTGACCTCCCCCAGTACGCAGTTAGAATTCTGCCGGAAGTGCGAGTTAAAGCTCCGGCGGACAGGAGCCTCTGCCAAACGTTCCCAGCAGACCCTCACTACGCGTTTGGGCCTACCAGGTCTGACCGGCTTCCTCCCCCGCCACCTGAGCCAACTCACCACCAGCTCTGCCCCTCTCTTTACCCGAGTGTCCAAGACAGAAGGCCACAGGTCAGAGGATACGATTATAAAATCAATCATCAACCTGTAGCCCCGGGTATATTCATACCATGTCCACTTATGGACACCCTTATGCTCGAACATAGTGTTTGTTATGGACAAACCATGCATTGCACAGAAGTCCAATAACAGAACACCACTCGGGTTCAGATCAGGGAGGCCGTTCCTCCCAATCACCCCCTTCCAGGTCACACTGTCATTGCCCACGTGAGCATTGATGTCCCCCAGCAAAACGATGGAATCCCCTTGTGGCACACTAACCACCATACCACTAAGGGAATCCAAGAAGGCCGGGTACTCTGAATTGACATTCGGCACATAAGCACAGACGACAGTCAGAGACCTATCCTCGACCCAAAGGTGCAGGGAAACAGCCCTCTCGTTCACCGGGGTAAACTCCATTGTTAAAGCACTGAGCTGTGGGGCCATCAATATCTCCACCCCAGCCCAGCGTCGCTCACCCGTACAAAGTCTGGGCACAGTTGTCAAAGGTACTGTATTTGCTGTAGTTGCTGACAATCTAGGAGCTCACTCTATAGGAGGGTTTGTTGAAAGCTTTTCTGCCTCACATTTTTGTCGTTTTTGCATTGGAGAGTGATCCCAGATTCGGATTAGGAGCAGGAATGTTTCCACTAAAAACTAAGTCCAATTATACCTTGCATGTACAAGCAGCATTATCTAACACTGTTGAAGGTCATCATTGTGGATTAAAAAGTCAGTGTCCATTCTCTGACCGATTAAATTATTTTCATGCCACATCAGGTTATCCCCCTGATGCACTGCATGATTTGCTTGAAGGGATTGTTCCTTTTGAACTGGCTCTCTGTCTGAATGTGTTCATAAACAATCAATACTTTACTCTTCTGGACCTTAATCGTTCAATTAGTTGATTTCCTTACAAGTGGTCTGATAAAACAAACTGTCCACAAGCTATTCCTCCAACTTTTGCATCGGTTAAGACTGTGGGAGGCAATGTACACGGAAACTGGTGCCTGTTGCAGATGCTCTCCTTACTGACTGGTGAAAAAGTACCAGAGCATGACAGCTTGCCAGGTTTTGATGACCCTGAAAAACATTGTTGAACTTGTAATGGCTCCTGTCCACACAGATGAGATACTAGGATACATGGAAAGTAAGATAAGTGAACATCGTTATAGGTTTTTGGATGTGTTCCTAGGGGAGAAGTTGAAACCAAAGCATCACTTCCTTCAACATTATCCATTGCTTACAACTGCTTTTGGACCACTTGTGGCTTTTTGGACCATGAGGTTTGAAGCCAAACACAGTTTTTTTAAAAGAGTTGTGAGGCACAACTGGGTCTTTCAAAAATGTTCTCTTGACAATTGCAAAAAAAACATCAATCAATGATTGCATACCATACCCACGGAAACATTGAAAGGCCAACATTATCGGTGTCCAGAATGACACAAATATCAGTGGAAGTTCTTACAGACAGTATTAGGGAGTCATTCTTAAAGACATTTCCTAAGGAAGTGGTTGTGAACATGACAAACAAGGTTACCATATTAGGCACTTCACATTGTCTTGGGATAATATTGCCTTTTGGATCAACAGGAGGGCTGCCTGACTTTTTTGAAATTCTCCAAATAATCATTGTATGTGAAAGCCCTGCCTATCTTTTGAAATTGCTAAGTGGGTGGTACAATGAGCACCTAAGAAGCTTCAGAGTAGAGCCCACAGGAGAGACTGATATCCTTCTAGGTTTGGCTCTGAACAATGCATACCCCATGGCTGCATATAATACAAAATAGGGCAGATTGGTGTCTCTCAAACACTTCATTTGCACATCCGAGTATGTATTGTGTACTTATTCCTCCTTTGTACACAAGTTACACAGATAATTCCCCAAACAGTTATTTTCTTGTAAGCATATATAATGTGAGTTAGATCAGGCATAATATTATGAGCACTGACAGGTGAAATGAATAACATTGATTATCTCTTCATCATGACACTTGTTAGTGGGTGGGATATATTAGGGAGCAAGTGAACATTTTGTCCTTAAAGGTAATGTGTTAGAAGCAGAAAAATGGGTAAGCATAAGAATTTGAGCTAGTTTGACAAATGCCAGATTGTGATGGATAGACGATTGGGTCAGAGCATCTCCAAAACTGCAGCCCTTGTGGGGTTTTCCCGGTCTGCAGTGGCCAGTATCTATCAAAAGTGGTCCAAGGAAGAAACAGTGGTGAACCGACGACAGGGTCATGGGCAGCCAAGGCTCCCTACCTCCCTACCTTTAGTTTGTTGTGTATGGGGCTGCATAGCTGCAGACCAGTCAGGTTCAGGCAGGTGGTCATAATGTTATGCCTGATCGGAGTATGTGCCTGTTGGAGAATAATTGAAGTTACTTTAGATGGCATATGTGTTTCTGATTGAAGTGCATCAAATTTTACCATACTAACATCATCATTTTCTTCCTGCAGCTAACAATGAAAATTTTCTAAACAATGTCAGTCCAACATACAATACACAGGTTGATGCTTCCATTAGGGATTCCTAATACAGTGGAAGATCTTATTTTGACAATAATGGAAAGATTTCAGTTAAATGGGGAATTTGGACTATTGTATGAAAACAAAGATTTTGGTAACCAATTTTTCACTGTCACCTTAACTGCTGAACTGTATGACAAGGCCACTTTGAAAGTGGTAAGAAAAGAGCCTACAGTCATCCTTGACTTGCACCCAGTCCATGATTCTGACCTGTGTTCTAAACCGAGTTTACTGGATGACTATGCAGCATGCACCTCCAATGCAGATGACCATTCATCATCCAGCTCCCAGGACACCATTTCTGTCCCTGCATCTTGGCGTTCTGCTCCATGGCCTGTGCCATTCCATGTCCAAGAGTTTTCCCGTGACATCAAACTTATTCTTGCAGAGGTAAACAAGTCATATCTTGCCACTGGAACACACTTGCGAGATGCAAGCATTAAATCAGCAATAATACAAGATCTAGCCAAAGATATATTCTCTTACACTGCTTATCCCTCAAGTATTCAAATAGCCTCAGTGGCTGAAGCCCTCCTTGACAAGTTTCCATGCCTTAAAGAGCCTGGGTCTTTTTCTGAGATGTATGGGTGGCAGCAACGCCTCAAGTACAAGATGCACAATTATCGTGCCAAGCTGGGATCCAGAAAATATGCCTACCTCAAAATAGAAGTAAATACATTAAAGAAAAACGTACCAGCTGACGCAGCTCCAACCAAAAATGTTAAAAGGCCAAAGAGAGCGGAGGTAAATTATCTCCCAACGCATCCTGTTGGGGAAAATCAGGGCACATTAGAGAAGGAGAGGCTTGAGTTACTTGATGAAATTAAAAAGAAGAATAATACAAAGGTAATAGCAGAAAAAATGGCCAAAACCTTTTCAGTTCGAAGAGTGAAGGTCGTGACCCTGAGCCCAGCTGTTGGTGCCTTTAAAGAGAGATGGCCGGCATTATTCAGTGGGACTCAAGTAAGACTGTTTATTTTATTCAATTAAGACATCTTGTTAGCCCTTTTAGAATTGGTGCCCATAATTGAAAAAGTTGTTGTTTTCTTGCTGTTCCTTTATTCATTCTCTAGATTAAAGACGACTTTCGGCACATTACAACGGTAGCCCTGAAAGAGACTTTTATGCAGAAACTTGATTGGTACACACCACGTCTTCTGCAGCTGATGCGTTCCAAAGGTGGAGCTGCTGGTACCCGAATGCATCTTCTTTTAAGCCCTATAAATGAGATAGGTTTTTGTTTATTTTTTTCAATAATTAAAATGTTATGGCAGGTTGGCTTCTCAGGGCTGCATGTCACTAGTCCATAATGACTTTTTTTTGTCCTGTAGTGATCATTTTCAAGTGGATCAGTGTCTTATAACTTGCCTACTTGCAGTTACTGAGTGTTAAGAGAAAAAAGGATGCTGTTGTCCGTTGTCTCATTGAGTACCTTGGAGAACACCAAGAACAGCTCTTCCAAACTTGCCAGGTAGGCTGTCAAATGATTTTGTTGTTAAATGAAATGTGGGGCTTGTTTTCCATTTAACATTGTTCAGTATTTGTATAAAATAGGCTTCTTAACAATTTTTGTCCCAACAAGTTGCCAGTGTAACAGCCGTTGACTCTGTTCTCTGTAGATATTGTGACCATAGTTTAACTGTGTGTGTGTGTGTGTGTGTGTGTGTGTGTGTGTGTGTGTGTGTGTTGGGGGAATACAGCACAACCCATTTTTTTAAGGACCATTGACAGAACTTTAAAAGGCCAACAAGTTATCATGCACACTGTACAATCATTTGGTTAGTGTAACAATTGAATACATTTTAGTCAAAATATGGGATGACATTGTGAAGATTATATTTGATATTGTTTTGTGTGACCTACATTACTTACAAGCAGCACATGAAAGATACAAAAATTAATGATGAAAAAAGAATGGTTTATTTGAGAAAGCAGGTGTTTTAGGCTGTTAGGCATTTCTTCTATTTCCATTCTAAACAGCATATTAATATGCTTATTTTAATCTACAAATGATAAAAAAATTGTGCTGGGTATTGATTAAAATTTCAAGAATCGATTTAATTCTGATTCTCAAGATTTAAAATGGATTATCACAATTCGATCCAATCTGTTCTGATCCGGGATGCATTTCTTAAAACCATCTTGAAACCATCGCGAGCTGTAGTTAGAAGCATAGTTCCATGTATATCCGTCAGCGATGGTGGAAAATGCAGTTTAATAAGGGTATACTCACCGTGAATAAAAAAAAAATATTAATCTATAATACCTAATAAGGAATAATTTAGCTCTATGATCACATATAATGTGAAGTTGCCTGAAAATGTAGTTTGAAACGTAATTGTTTTGAGGGTCTCTGGTGATAAGTACGGTGACTGTCTGTAAAATTAAAAAACCCAATAATAATAACAAATCATTATCCCTTGTATGTGTGTTAGAATGAAATTTTATGTATCTTATCATATTAACTTTGTATACGTGCTGAAGCTGTACTCTCTATTTCCT
>JAABNY020000040.1:18180742-18202928 GCA_015164015.2 Brevimyrus niger | reverse complement strand
TGGTTTTTTTTTTTGTGGGGGGGGGGGGGAGCGGGAGCCAATTAAATTGAAAAGTGATAAAGTGAAAAAAGCCTGGGGAGAGGATACTACACACAAACAGCCAGAAGCAGGTTCTGGACGCAACACGCCGCAGGCTTCAGTGCTGATGAATATCCAGCCATGCTTCCATCTTTCCAGCACAGGGTTGCAGTACCTCTTTAAAACAGGCTGTCTACACCGCGTAACAGTGTGCCTGTGTCCACAGCCCATTGCTGGGATGGCTGGTCTAGCTACCTCTGTCCCAAGCCAAGTTATACTGAGGTTAGTCCATTGAGATGTTTTTGCATGTTTTCTCTTTCCGTTAGGAAGAGACAAATGACCCTGCTTTGTATGCTTCACAGAGAAGTTTGCCTCTTCTCATAAAATCACTTTTTAATGATGTTTTCTGGCATTCGAGTTTTAAAGCAGAATTAGCGATTTTTTTTAAGCTCATTGCTTAGAAACACCTGGTCTGTTTGAAGAATGTAAAACTAACCTTTCTGTGCTTGTGATGAACAAAACATGTTTATTTCTACAAAACCTCATAATTTCAAAGTCTAAATTTAATTCTTGGTCCCATTTACCACTGAGCCTAAGACGAGGATTAACAAGACTCCAGTGATTCTTGATATTTACATATAAGAAGAGCTTATTCCTTCTTGCAATTGAGTGTGGGTCCATTGCTGATTTCCATAAATTCATCACATGGCCTGCAGTCCACAGAGGCTCATAGGTACTATTCATAATGCAAAGGCCGTGTCTCGTTAAAAGGCTGGTGGTCTTGCAAACTTTAAACCTGATACTGCTCGACGACGACGCTGAATCGTGCCAGCGTTTCTCAAAATCACCAGTGGATTATGCTTCATTTCCTCTTAAAATTATATTAAAATGGGATTTATGACAAGCAGAACAGTGCAGAGAACAGGCCGGGGTTGTCAGTATCACGGCCAAGCAGAGCAGCCAGAAGGATAAAGATCATCAAATGTAAATTGCTTTCATATTGTTACACATTGAACAACCTTTTTATCTAGTAAAGTATATACTTCCATCAGGGTCTGCAACCTTACCTGTGTGATGTATTTTTCAGAATTGGCTCCAGGGACATTAAAACCCTGTGCCGAATAAGCAGATAGGGAAGTTAGGGATGGATAATTATGGATGAATCAATTTGTCTAATTGAGGCGTGGACCTAAAATGTCATGTGGCTGATTTTCCTGCAGTTTTTAATACAGTGTTTGCTTGCGTTTAGCTGTGAGGATGATGTTTGAATTCTTCAGGCAGAGTTTCTGTCACAGCTCCTGGTTCACCCTCAGGCTGGCGTGCCCCAGTCACGTCTCCGAATGACCGTAGTCAGCAAGCAGAGATGTGGGAGGTTTAAGCACCAATGCTCTGAACACAAATTCATTCTGTGCACACTATGGCTCTTTAGGCCCATTCGATAGGATTTAATAGCAGGGGCCAGTGATAACTTGTTAAACCTTCATGTGACACCTTCATGGGCAGCTCTGTTCTGCACAGCTGCCAGAGCAGCTGATGATCAGGTCATTCTTCTGCTGGATTAATAAACTTCAGGGTAGATTACCATCCTCTGCTGAGTTGCAAAATGTCCTCAGTGCCACACTTTGGAAAAAATATAATAAAGGTTACATTTTTCAACAAGGCATGTAGCAGAAAGACATTTTAACATCTGACATTCAAATATCTGACAGTTATAAATAGGACGTGTTGAAATAGCACTTATTCCTATGGATGAAAGTACAGTTTGCACACTTAGACCCACCATGATTATGAAACAGAACTATAAAATGCATGCAGCCACACACTGAGATTAATTTAGTTACTTGCATATTTGTGTAACAGATGTCATACATTATGAGTGAAACACTGGTGTAGAGGAGGTCATATTTGTTTATCATGACATAATGGAGTAGCAGATGTTACATTTGTTTATTGTGACATTTCCGTGTCGTATGACTTCCGTGTGTGAATAATTTAGAGCACGCAGTTTTTATTTTGACCAAAGCCTGTATGCAACTGTAACAAGATTTTTGTATTGCATTTAACTTTGGTTTTCATATAATAGATATTAAAATCTTTACAGCTGTTTTTCTGTTAATGTAAAGTTTGCAGTCTACTGTCTCTGTTTCTGTTAATGGTTTGGCTTTGAAACCAGGACCACAACTTGTCCAAAAAAAACAATAAATAATAGACATGATAAGCTTCAACTTCAGGGTGTTACGCGCAGAACGATTGGCTCTCAGCCTCAATGGTAAACAGAGAAAGCTGATGGATGAAGCTGATAGTGGTGGGGTGGGGTTTTAGCTAATGGATGAATCTTGGATATGCTTCCTGGGTGAGACTTCATGCTCATTCCGTTTCTGTGCTGAATAACTGGTGATGGAGATTACTAACCATTTTAGTTACTAGTTAATAACACATTAAAATCCTTTGATTGTTTCAGGGCTGCAAATTAACATGCACAAATACTGTAGGCCTTCAAGGAAAAGGAAGGTTGTATATTCCTTTAGCCACTTGCCAGCAGAGTGTGGTGGCCGAGTTTGCATTTTTCCTGGAGCTCTGGAAGGTTCAGCACTAGCTTTTTGTGGCGCAGAATAGGAGAGCCTTCTCTCCCCCTGATGTACATGGATCCTGGGGCAGGCGTGTGCTTGTTTACATGAAGGCCTCTGGAGACACTGGCAGGGTGGAGCAGCTTGGGCTTGCAGCCCAGCACACTGGTTGTCTCTTAGATAGGCAACAGGCCTGAGGCAGCCTGAAAAGGCCTGAGGCATCCAGTGAAGCCCGGTGATGCCCGAGGCAGTAAAGTCAGGCATGGGGAGGCCCGAGGAAGCCTGGCAAGGTGTGGGGCGGGCAGGGAAATTTGAGGCAGCCTGGGGAGACCCAAAGTGGTCCAGTTAGACCTAAGGAGGTCTGACAGTCCCTGAGGTAGCCCAGCATGGCCCGGGGGGGCAGGCAAGGCCTGAGGGAATAAAGTGAGGCCCCTTGAGGCCCAAGGCAGTCTAGTAAGGCTCGAGGAGGCCTACAGAGGTCTACTGAGGTCCACCCAAAGGCAGTTCATCTGTTTAGCACACTTACAGAGGCAGGGTTGCCTGTTTATACCGAGCACCTCCAGGCAGGCAGACCAGTGTATCTCCACATGGTCACTAGGTTATGGAGCTTCAATAGCATTAGGTTCTGTTCTGGAATCATTATCCACTTTATGTGTGTCTATAAAATGCAGGTGTTTAGTGAATTTGTTATTCTATTGGGAATCAGGTTTGAGAATTCTGGAACATTCCGCTGTTTTGTCGGTGGCAGAAATGAAATACGTATTATATGCATCCTTTGCTTTGTCTGGTTTTAATTGACTCTGGTTTTCATTCTTGAAGAATCCCCCTGCCATTGACCTGTGTTCTTGGAACAGGATCCAAACCCCATGTGACCCTGTCCTGGATGAGCAGCTAGGGAAGATAGACAGATTGATTATCTTTAAGCATGTATCTGCTTTGTTTCACAATAGAAATTTCATCATAGTTCTTATTTACAGTTTATCAAATTATGCATGCATCTCAACACTAAACCATGCCAATCATTGTTTTGAAGAGAATTTTTCAAATCTGATTGTCTTATTGTTATTATTTTATCTGACATTGCATTATCATATAAGGGTTGATTCCCTCAAATTTAGGAACGCATGAAGCGTGTTTTTGTGATATGTTTTTGTGAAGCTTTAAGCATCGTTTTCGGTTTTTGAATTTGCAGTGTCCAAGACGTTGATCTCTCATTTAGCCAGACAGTAAAAGGGATTAAATGTACTTTAACAGAAATTACATTGTGGCATTCAGTATAAAGGCTGACCTTTACGTAATTGTTTAAAACCATCCCTTGAAAAAACTAATTATTTAACAGATTTTAAACTACTTGTGTAAAATTGCAGGGCTTTGATAGTGAAAAACAGCCTGATTAATTTCACTCTGACCTTGACACTTCTTTTGACTTTATATAATAATTATATAAAATTTGCCGTTGATGTGTAATAATTATATTTTTGTGTCATTTTTTTATACATATTTTTGTTTCTCAGTGCAGGATCTAATTTATCCAAGATTTAAATGGTCATGAGCAGAAAATAATATACATAAGTCAAAGGAAGATCTTGAACTGAAACACAACTGATTTAGTAAAGATGTCACTTTGAAGCAGAATTTCAAAAAGGATGTGCTGTTTCTGTTTTAACAAAACACCTTCCCCTCCCTGTTAAAGTCCATTTCAGTTAGGGGTGACCAGACAACCCAAGTCAGGGAGGAAACTTTGAGCTGCTTCAGGTTTTACAAACTGCTTTAAAACTAAAAGGCTCCTGCGAAACAGTTCAGTTCTTCTGAATAGTTTCCTTGATCGAAAAACTCATCCAGCTGTTTCACATCAACATTAGTGGCACATGTTTGATTATAGACTAGTTTGATTATATACATGTTTGATTATATAGATTAGAGACTGACCAATCAGCACAGAGCAAGAACTCAGTGCTTAAGTGAAATCCAGGTCCTTTTGATTGAAATGTTAGCTTACAAAGCCTGTCCTGGCTCAAAATGTTCTCCCTGACATGGATTTTCTGGTCACCTTGATTTCAGTGTAACTTTGCTTTCCTTAAGCTTAAACGTATTTCTAACCTGTTTGTTAACATATCTCCTGAATGTTGAAGGGGCATGGGGGTGAAGAGCCTATTCCAGAAACTATGGGTGCAAGACAGGGAACAACCCAGGGTCGGGCACCGACCCATCGCAGGGCGAGCACACACACATACGCATGCACACACACACACACACACACACATATACATACACACACACACACACATATACACACACGCACACACATATATACACATGCACACACACACCATTCACTCTTGGTTTTTGTCCAGAATTGGCCAGCCTGGCTCTGTTCTCTGACTTGGCGCCTGCTGGTGACGAAAATAACAACTGAACGTGAGTTGCATCTGCTGACAACTCTTCCGACCTCTTTAGTAGCAATAACTTGAAATGATTGTTTTCTGTACTGTATGATCAGTCTCATATTGTTGCGGAGGATTTTCAGCCAACTCTTCCTTACAGCATTGCTTCAGTTCATTGAGGTTTGCAGACATTCATTTATACCCAGCTCTCTTAAGGTCCCACCACAGCATTTTCGTTGGGTTAAGGTCTGGACTATGACTGGGTCATTGCATCACCTTGATTGTTTTCGGTTGTAGATATGCTGCTGTGCTTGGGCCCATTGTCCTGTAGCATGACGTGATTTCAGCCAAGCTTTAGCTGTTTAGGGCTGATGGCATCATATTTGATTCTACAATACTTTGATATACAGAGGAGTTCTTGTTCAACTCATTGATGGCAAGGGTCAGCGGCCCTTCACCACCCTGCTTGTCAGTTGGTATGAGGTGTTTGTGCTGATATGCTGTGTTTGGTTTACACCATTACCGCCAGACCTTTACACTGTGGTCTCGTCTTTCCAGAGGATATTGTTTCAAAAGTCTTGTGATTTGTTCAGATTTCAAACCTAAGCCATGCTGCCATGTTGTATTCGAGTAATTTTAAGACCTGCTGTGGACCAGATGATTTTTTATTATGTCCTGATTTGTAAAACCTTAAAATTTAAAGTTTTCTTTTTCACATGACAGTACGGCAATTCAGTTACTATATTGCACCAATGTGTGTTTATGGACTGTAGAGGGAAGCCGCAGGACTGATAGGAAACCCCATGATCGCACAGGGGGAACATGCAAACTCCAGACATGTAGCGGAATGGAATCCTGGGTCCAGAGGTGTGAGGCAACCACACTAAGCATGCAGCCACCTTGCCATCCATCTCCAAAGCATTTGCTTTCTACATAGAGTTTCCAGACATGATATGCTGATTTGGCAGGGCTGCAGAACATGTGAGGGAATGTGGAAACCCTGCAGAGCTGTTCTGCATCTTCCAGACATCCATGTTCCTGCCTGAGGCCATACCAACACCTGAATCATATTGTTGGGAACTTTAGACAATATCCTCTTTATTCTGGTATCTGTATTACAGTTGCTGTGATATTTCTGTTTAGTATTTATATGTAAAACAGGGTTGACCCTTAGCATTAACCTCTGGTAAAGTTAACAGTATCGATGGTGTTTTGTTGACTCTGCATACCTTTCAGGACTCTGAGGCTGGGCAGCTCTTAAATACATGTTCACATTTTTCTCTGCACTTCTCACAGAAGAGATTCAGCATGTCCAGCTCAGCTGTCGGCAAATGACCTACGGAACGTATAACTTTCTCACCAAAAAAGATACAAGGGATACGAGGTGTCTGTCAGACATGTGCTTTGGGTCACACCCACTTTGAGTTCCGTGAATGTTAATCAGAGTACTGAGATATACGTTTAGGTACAGCCCCTCAAGGGCCCCTAATGTAAACTATGAGCCAATCACAATGAAGCATGTTGCATGCAAAAAACACACAGGCCTGAAATAGCAAAATGACATTTTAATCACATGTGAAATAAACAGCATCTCCTTTTTTCCAGAAACATTTGAAGCATTATAAAGTTTGCCAATTCGGGTACTGTTTTGTTTGTGATTGCATTGCATACTTCTGAGAATGATCCCATTGCACAACGGCTCTGCCTCTGTGTTTGTTTTCACTGCCACGTGAATGCTGATGAAGGGTTCTTCGTGCCACTTTATTACAATTCAATATACTTGGCAGCCCGGGAAGCTGAGGGCCATTACATCTCAGATAACTGCTCAGAAGTTATCATTCTTTCTTCATCAATTTTAGGACAGAAGTAGGACTTTAGGGGTGAAGCAGGGCCGCTTGGCCAGGCTTACCGTATCGTATGTGTTAAAAGGCAGTTTTCTGGGCAGAGGCTGGTTCTGGAAGGAGGGCAAATGGTAAAATTGGGTCATTTTATTGCACTCATAGCCAGGTGCAGTTTAGCCGAGTTGGGCTTAGCTTATGGGGAAGGTCCTCACTTTTGCTGTTGCCTTTCTCTTTGAGGTCATCATAACTTTTTCCATACTATGGTGTTTTTTTTTCATTTTCTCCTTGCCATGTGTTCATTTGACCGGCGTTCTACTTCTGAACCAATGACACGGTCAGGCATTATTTGGAAATGAAGTAGAGCCACATAAAAAGGCGTATTTGTGTTACACAGGAATCCCTCCAGAATGACACAATCCCAGGCTTGTGCTGCGTGGGCACTGCACATTTTAACAGGGAGAAACATTCGTTTGTTGACGAAAAGGAAACTTCAAAATTCAACAAGCTTGTTGTGAATTGTTTTTTTTTTCTCCATCTCGCTTGTGTGTAACATAGGGAGATATGTGTTTATTAGCCTATTTCCCATAGTTTACAGGTTCTCACAGGAGCCCTGACTGAACCTGAATAGTCTATAGGTCCTGCCTTAATGAGCACAACCCAGCCTTCCTCCTGAACTGCCAACCTAGGAAGTAAGGAAGCAGTCAATGTTTTTCTGTAACATATCGTGCAGCTGGAAGTTATTCCAGAAGCAGTTGCTCAGATAAGGAACCAGATAGCACATCCTTGCTGAATATCAAAACAGAGATCAGCTGGACTGGAAATGAATGACTTGCAATCTAAAGTCCACACTGGAAGTGTCCATAATCTGCACCAGGCTGGAAGGATTTGAAGGCTGCCCCATAATGCTTTGCAAACTTGGTAGAGACTTATTAAAACAAAGTTTTCTGCTTCCAGAGGTGCTTACACCAAATATTACTCCTTAAGGGGTCTGAATACTCATATTTAAAAAAAAAATAAAGTTTCAGTAAAGCCAAGAATAATCTCGCCATGTTATGTTTAAGAGAAAAAAAGTTATAAAGAGCCTGTGTGTTCGATTTTGTAGTAATGGGGGACCCACTATAATTTGGGCCTTTATGGGAGAGGTACCCTTAATGTGACCACAGCATTACTCAGAGGTTGTAATGCTGATGATAGGCTGGCCAAAGAACTGGATTAGATGAGAAGGTCAAACTCTCAGGAAAAGAAAAACCGTTATATTTCAGAATTATAACTAAACACACAACCATATCAGATGATTACTGCAACTACTAGGCTGACTTTTAGAGGTTAACGAAGTTAATGAGTTAAGATGACACTAAAATAATATGTATAATACCAACATGGAGATCAATTAAGCATAATATTTTTTGTATCTGCCTGCCTATCTATCTGTCTGTAGTTTGTCTGTGACTGAACCCTATATCTGTATGTGTTGAACAGGTGGTACCATTTGTTCATCATAAGACTGCAGGAAACTCTCCAGTCGGTATTTGCTGAGTCCCCCTGGCCTCTAGAGGGCAGCCTCCCTTAGCTTCATATTTTCCTGAGGAGGCATGTGCAGAGTTTGGAAGGCTTCTGGGGTCTGCTAAAGGATGCCTGAGTAGGAGCAGATTCGTAGGCGATGAACACGGTTTTTAGCATGCTGTCGTCTGTCTGCCTTTTTTAGTGTGCTGTCTCAGTGTATACACATGCTGCTATCATTTATACAAATAATTTAAGGGGTAAAACGAGGGATGAGACCACGCTCCCATCCAAAGTGAACCCCAGCATGGGACAGGCTCCAGGCCCCTCAAAACTCTGACCAGTGTTTGCACTGGGAAAATGGATGCATATTTTAATATTTAAAGAAAAACAAAGTAAACTAGTGAACCCACTTACGGTATGTGCATATGTCAGTTTTCCCTGTTGACAGACGTGAAACAACAAACATCGACACAGAAATGTTGAACTGCGCTTTATAAGAGTCCCACAGTGTTTTACTGGGCTGATTGTCCTGTCGGCTGAGATTCTCGACCCAAACATACCCAATATTCCCAAGCATGCCATTGCTGTTTTTGCATTACAAGGTGGCACAAAATCTGCTCCATAGTGCAGCATGAACACCAGTCTAAACCACACATTGTATCGCCTCTAAAGGAGCGGAATTTGTCATGTTGTCCTCCGTCACCAGCAGCCACTTAACGCTTTCATTGTTTCCATGGAAACCAGTCAGAAGGGCGTGGGTAATTCACCTACGTTCTCAACCTTTAGAGTCTACATTTACCATTTACATTTATATATAAACATTTATGTTTAATATTTACATATACACATATTTATGTTTATATGTAGTGAATAATTTTTCGAATATTATACATGCATGGCAAAAAGTTGTAATTCTTGTTTCTAGCTAAATGTTATAAATGCACTAAATGTTGAAAAACTGCCAAGTAAAAAAGGGCTTAGCGACTCCCCATATTATGAAGCTTAAAAACTCGGGTACTGTCTTGTTTTGCGATAGCATTACATACGTTGTACAACGGTTCTGCCGCTGTGTTTGTTTTCACTGCCTTGCGAGTTCTGATGAAGGGTTCCGGATTGTTCTTCACGCTACCCGATTAACATTCAATACACCTGGCAGGCAGGTTACACATGTGCATAGCAGGGCCGCCTTGGAAGCTGAGGGCCACTCCGGAGAGGCCTGCTAACTTTGCTTTGGCCTGGCCCACACGCAGCGTAAACCTAAGGCTCCCCCAGCGTTGTAGCCCTCTTGCAGGATTTCCTCTTTGGTAAACAAACATGCTTCCCTCACGAGGCCGGCGCAGGGCTGCTCACATCCATACCTTCCTGTTATCTTGGCTCAGACGTTTCACTCACTGCCAGGCCTCGTAGTCTAAGTCATTCATTCTGGGGATGGCGGTGAGAGCAGGAGTATTACAGTGACCGCACAGGTGTCATTCCATTCTCAGTAAGCCTCATTAAACAGTGTGTGCCGTTTGCATTGTTAATCACTTCCCCTGGATAGTGGTTTCTTGGTGAAACAAAAAACTTAAAAACTTTACGTGAGGGAGCACAAATAATGTAGTAAAGCAGTCTTATTTAATGTTTTAATTAATCAGAAACCAGCCAGGCGCCTGCAGCCTCCGAGATAGGCTGAAGACCCCCAGCAACCCTGAATGGGATAAGCAGTTACAAAAAGTAGATGGATGGATGGATCAATCGCTTATCCCATTAGCATAAGATTGATCGATCGATCGATTAACCAGCATTAGTTACATATTGATCTCATGCATGTCCATCACTAATCAATCATAACAGGTCATGTTTTTCCTGTTACTATACTATGTACGGTGCTATATTTTTTTACATGATTTATACTTGATCAGTCACTGAATTACTAAGTTACTTGTGCCCTCTCAAGTAAAAAATGTTACCAAACTTTCTCAATATAATTGTGAAGGAATATGGTACGCAGTGGTTCTGTGGGTAGCACTGACTCCTCACACCCCCTCAGCTGGGGATCTAATTAACCCCCCCCCCCCAATCTGTGGGCAAATTTGTGTTTTGTGCCCATTTCCCAGAAAGCGTTCCACACTCTCTACCACCCTGCATCTGAATAGGGGGTTGAATCAGAATGTTTAATGTTGTGATGCCATTGTAATGTCATTCATGGAATGACAGTGCCGTCATCATTCGTTTCAGATGTGAACGAATGTGAGGTGAGCAATCCATGCCAGCACCAGTGCTACAACACCATAGGATCCTTCCTGTGCATCTGCGAACCTGGGTACGAGCTGGCTTCCAACATGGTCTCCTGCCACGGTACGTTTCCTGGCCGTCAGAACTGCGCAGACGCCACCTCCTGGATGCGATGCTTAATAGCTAGCCTTGACATATGTCACATCAAAGCAATTTGAGCTGACCTCCTTTGGCTGTGAAACAAATGTAGCCTCTTGTAATGTTAGCAAAACGGTCATATTTTGTGAGCTAATATGTCTCAACAGTGTGGACACTTTTGGGTGAATAATAAAGGTCGACTGGTATATGTTTTTCAGTGGCAAATGTTGATGCCAATTTTTTTCGGAGGTTGGACGATGACCGATTTTTTAAGTTGAAAAAAAAAATTAATTAATAGAACAACTGCTTAACTTGAAATACTTATTCCACATTAATAGCAGGCAAAAGCAACAATCACTTAACTCCAAATATCAACTCCAAAGACACAGCGCAAGCAGCCAGATATGAGTCTGGCATACTCAACATCAAAAATAACAGAAATTGATTACAGTTTAAACAAGAGTGTGCATCATTTTAAAAACAATTGAAAATAAGAACAATGGCAGTAATTTGGTTTGTCGTCAATATTTCGTTATTTAATTTCTGACAAAAATTCTGGCTTAATAATTAAGATTGTTTTGGCGTCGCGGAGATGTTATTCATCATTTAGCACTGTAACCTTTAGTTGCCGCACAGGTTCCCTACTGTAGGTGCTGATAAACCACACTACAGCACTGAGAAGCAAGGGCCCCTGTGGATGGGCGTCAGTCATGCAGCCACATGGTCCATCGATTGGTCGACTTCGAGTCTAGAATGCCAAAACTATGTCTATAGAATAACTGGCCAAGACTCCTTTGTTAGCAAAAGTGGAATGTGAAGATTTCCAATTTATCTATTGTCATCTGACGGCAGAGTTTACTTTCACACCTTATCTGCTTTCACAAGTATGTTATTGGTTTATTTCTGTCCAGATATTGACGAGTGCAGCCTATCCAGTTACACGTGTCAGTATCAGTGTGTGAACCAGCCTGGGAGATACGTCTGCACATGCCCAGAAGGATACCGGGGAACAAGAATGTGTCAAGGTGCTGGCCGACTCGCTTTCAAACGCTGCCGAGTTCTCATTCCAGGGCTGCTCTGCCCAGCGCGGCCATTAAAAAAAGACGATGCGCATATTAACTTCACCTGTTAGACGCACAACCAGGAATGTGGGCAAGTTCCCTCTTGGAGTTGTAGATTCTTGGAAAGAAGGTCAAATCAGTCAGACAACCTCATCGTATGTTAAAACATATCCTTGTGTGCTTATCTACTTCTCTTTCTAGCAAGTAAAAAGGGATGATGGTAAGGGATTTGTATACAGTGAACTCTGGCTGAGTGCTTCCTGTAGAATACAGTGTTGCCTGGGATGATATTTGTGAAGCTGTTGCTGTATTCTGTTTGTTCGCTATTATGAAAATTATGTAGGACGTTTGACTGTGCAGCTGGGTATCAAACTGATGTCTTAAATGCAGGTCTTTACTTTTAGCTCATGTACTCAGAGTACTAAACCATAAAAGAAATGTAAAAATTGCTATTACAATTTAGGTAAGGTAGGCAAGTAATGGAAAGTTATGTTGATTGTGGAATTTACCAGGCTTGTGTATCGTCTACTTATTGGTTACTGTTCTGGCAAAGCGGACTGTGATGAATTAGATAAAATTCACTTCACTGTAGATTCTACAGTACATTCTCTGGCACTGCTTATTATTCTAAATGGCCATAGTGGCTATGCTAACGGCAAACGTTTATTGCAATGTGGCACGTTTTACAACCCAAACCCTGTCATCTCCATATTGCCTTGAGTCTAGCGTTTGTTTTTTAACTAGGCTTGTCTTTATTTTATGGCCAGACATCAACGAGTGTGAAACAGGTCATGAGTGTGCAGACGATCAGATGTGCTGGAATTACCATAGTGGATACCGCTGTTACCCCAAAAACCCCTGTCATGAGCCCTACGTCCGGACAGGAGAAAAGTAAGTCTGTATGTTTGCTAAAAAGTGAATTGAACCAAGTGCACATATTGCCTGCCTGCCACAGGACACGGGACTATTTATTTCACTGAACTTATGATCAGCTATATATCAAATACAAGTTAGTCATTTTTAATTAACCTCTGAAAAAACCTTGTTGTAGAGATGATCAGCAAATAGAACTCAGTATGGTTTCAATTTGGGGTTTATTTAACATCACAATTTCCCATATATGAGTCTAGCAAACCCTTAACATCAGAAAAATCTGAAATCTCCATCTCCTGAGCAAAAGTAACATAAAAATTCAAATATGCAGATTCCTCATGTCTACAAAGAACTCTGTCTGATATAAAAACTATATAATGGCAAAAGCCTGCAAAAGACTAATTAATTGAGCATGACTCCATACATATACAAATAGTTTTACAGTATATTACTAAAAGAAAATAATGCATAATAGTCTTAGAAACCCGAAATCTATTAGCATAAAATATCTTTCTGTACTGTGCAGTAAGGGATGGGTAAAAAAGTACAAAAATAAATAAAAGCCAGAAATGAAGGTTATTCTTGACTCATTTTAATATAAAAAATCTCTGAAGTAATAGGAGGCATGTATGTTTGAAATAACCATGAAAATGTAGAAAAAACATTCTTAATGGTAATTTTTATGGTGAGGATCTGGGGCTGACATGCATGGCCAGGAAACTTAGGCCTCCCTTTCCAATGCTCATGCTGGGGCATCCCTAGGTGTTTCCCAGCCACCTGGGGGGATATAATCTCTCCAGTGCATCCTGGAGGATGTGCCTGGAACAGCTGCCTTGGAAGCAGACCATCTGGCATTCTTATAGCATGCCTGAATCACTCAGCTGACTCCTCTCCAGCCAAAGGGGCAGCAGCCATATTATGATGTTCATCCAGGTGACCTGTCCCAGAGAGTGAGTTTAAGAATGCTGCGGAGAAGCCTCATCTCTGCCACTTGTGCTTGCAATCTTATTCTTTTCGTCATACCCACAAGCAAGGTCAGAAATAGTGCGTCCCCTTTTCTTCCCGATAGATAGATTAGATAATATAGAATCACAAGCTCAAATCTTACCTCCATGCGATCTCATGCTAGGCTGAATCGCAATCTTGATTTATACCTCAATGCGATCTCATCCTAGGCTGAATCGCAATCTTGATTTATACCTTTATGCGATCTTATCCTAGGCTGAATCGCAATCTTGATTTATACCTCCATGCGATCTCATCCTAGGCTGAATCGCTGAATGTGTATTTCAGATGACCACTACATTCTAATTACTGCACCAATTAAAACATTTTGACCTACCTACTATTCGAACTAGTGTGGTGCTGAGGTATCACCAGCCGCATGGCTGCACTCAGGTTCTCATCCTTGAGGTGGTTTGTTACAGTATGTAGTGGATGCGGAAATGCACTGTAATCAGTGCATGATCCTTACCTCTACCAATACCAATGACCTATATATTTTGGTGCAATTTCACTGAAACAAATGACCGGTAGTGAAACGTGCCAAGCCTGCCTGCACAGATTAAGGGAATAATGTTCCTTATTTTTTTTTTATTCTGTGGAAAACTAGAGATCAATCTATGGGGTAGATTTAATAATGAATTATAAATATTATAACTGGTACTTTTAGAGGTTTTCTAAGGCCCAATCCCAATACCCCCACTCAGCCCTACCCCTTAACCCTACCCCTCTGTTTTGCTCGTACCCATAACCAAGGTATGCAGAAAGACATCGCTGAATGTGCTTCATGTCAGATGGACTGTAGCAGCATAAAACCACATTGGGTGCCACACCTGTCATCTAAGAACATTGGGCACAAGCTCACCTAAATTGTACAATGGGAGATTGTAAAAATGGTATTTGGTCAGATAAGTCTCGATTTATGCTGCAACATTCACGCGGTAGGGTTAGACTTCGGAAGCATGGATTCATCCTGGTGGTATAATGATGTGAGGGATATTTTCTTGGCACACTTTGGGTGCCTTAGTACCAACTGCTCTTTATTTTAATGCCACAGCCCACCAAGTTCATCCCTTTGTGACCGCAGTGTACCCAGCCTCTAATGGCTACTTCCAGCAGGATAACACACTATGTCACAAAGCTAATATTATCTCAGATTGGTTTCTTGAACCTTACACTGTACTCAGCTGGTCTCCACAGTCACAAGATCTCAATACAATATAGCACCTATGGGATGTGATGAAACAGGAGATTTGCATCATGAAGGTACAAATCAGCAGCCACTGTGTGATGCTATCATGTTAACATGGACCAAAGCCTCAGAGTAATGTTACAAGCACGTTGTTGAATCTGTCATGAAGAATTATGGGTGTTCTAAAGGTAAAAGGGGGCCCACCCCAGTACTAGGTATACCTAATAAAGTGGCAAATGAGGGTACATTTAAAATATTTAGCATACACTTTTGTCTAAAGTGACATACAAGTGAGGCAAATAGCACATTACAAGCATATGTGCTCTCATGAGATCTCTGTATATTGTTTATTCTGTTTTCATAAAGACAATATGTAATACAAAGTAATAATTTGGGGAGAAATATATTGCGCAACATTCATGACAGAAAATCAAGGTCTTGATTCTGAGTTGAAAAAAACGTGATTCATATTTTCCCCAGAATTGTGTGGCACTAAATCAGATCCCCCCCACTTAATACTGGCATTGCATCAGTGAAAAACATACTGGAGGTCCTGGTTGGATGAGGCAGAATGCATGACATAATCTGCAAATTGCAGAGATGTCACTTCTCGTCCCTCAAACCAGACACCCTTACACAGCTGTGTCTTGATATCCTGTTCATGAAAATCACAAACAGTCATGGAGACGAGACAGCCTTGGTGGAGAACAACACCCACTCTTAATGGCTTCAGTTTTGTGCCAAGAATGTGGACACAACTCATACTGTATTCACACAGAGACCAAACAGCATGACAAATATGTGTCAGGGCACATGGTCACAAGCCTTCTGCAAGTCTACAAAGCACATGTAAAGTGCATTTGCATATTTCCATGAACTTTCCTGAATCTTTGTTCCTCCTTTCTTCCTGCATTGTTTAACTGCTGAACAGACTCTCCATTCCAGTCTCCTGGCATCAGCTTTCCTAGGAGGCTAAGAAGCTGTGATCAGCTATAGTTGCACAAGCTGGTCCACCTTTCTAAAAATAGGGACCACCAGCCCTGCTTACTTATCCAGAAATGCTCTAGCCATCTGAGTTGTGTCAGCAGTATCAAACTGGCTACTAGTTTGCCCATATCACTACTGGACTGCAGTTTAACTAGCTAGCTACCTAGCTAGCATTAACTATCCATCATATTGGGCTGGATGATATGACAAAATATTTTGTCACAATTTATCAGTCAATATTAATAGTTTTCATGGTATAAATAAGTCATAATTTCTTTACTTCGGTTTTACACAAAAACAGAACCTTATCTTAGGATTCCCCTGAAACAGACAACAAATTGAATAAAGTGCAAACTGAAATCTTATTTTAATAAATAAAATTTTTGAATTTGTTGCAGGGCACAACATTACAAAACCGACACTAGTTTATTTCTGGGATGCTCCTCTGACCACTTGCCACTCATTCCAGGGATCCTGACTGACATTGATGGTAGAGTTGCCACCCACCGCATATTGAAAAATACAATGCTGTGTCCCGTTTTGAACTTTAGAATTTTTCTAGTATTTGTTTTGGCCTCTCCTCAACAAATATTTTCACTGGGGGGGGGGGGCATCCTGTATTTCTTCATATTAAATTGGAAACCCAAGTGCTTGCATGCTGTATGTTCTACTGGAGGGCAATGCTTCAAATAGTTAAATGATTCTGTTGCACCTTTCCCTTTTTAAAGGATGTTGCAGCTGCTGAGTTCTGACTTTCTTCACAGACACTTGGAAGTTTCCTCAGAAACTCTTTCATGACTTATATGTAACACCAAAATAGTAGCATGTGGCATACTCCACTAACTCACCCAACCTTGCTGTGTATTTGTTGGGCATACTGTAGGTTGTCCAAGATTACCACATGATTGTTTGGATTACAATAACTTCTAACTTCTATGTTGTAATGTGTGCTATCAAGCAATGTTCCTTATCAACAGTGTATTGAAGTTTCAAATTCTTTGTCATTTAAATGTATTAAGATGAAAAGTCAATATATTATTTAATCACCAATCCCTATAGTGACCTCTATGACTTCATGGGATCCCTCTGAAGTTGCTGGACATCATAGCTGGCCTGTACACTGGTACTGTGAGTGCTGTGCAGAGTGGATGTAGAACCTCTGCATTCTTCCCAGTTGATTCTGGGGTTCCCCAGGGGTGTGTTCTTTCCCCCTATTCTGTTAAATGCTTGTATGGACTGGGTGTTGGGTAGGGTTGTGGGGTCCAGCAGCTGTGGGGCATCTGTTGGTGAAGAAATATTTACTGATCTTGACTTTGCCGACGATGCCATGATCTGAGCAGTCAAAGGAGGCTCTGATCAGGGCCCTCGTGAGACTGAGTGATGAGTCTGAGTGTCTGGGATTACGAGTGTCCTAGATAAAGACCAAGATCCTGGTCATTAATGACTTCTTAGGCACAGCCATCAGTAGTGTGTCTGTCTGCGGGGAGAATGTCAACCTTGTCAAGAGATTTACTTACCTTGGCAGTGACATTCATGTCTCTAGTGACTCTTCATATGAAGTCAGGAGATGAATAGTAAGAGCATGGGGAGTTATGAGGTCCCTGAAAAGGGGTGTTTGCTGTTCCCAATATCTTTTCAGTCCTCGTGTTCCCTGTCTTGTTGCTGAGACATAGACTCTATCCAGTGAGCTGAGATGAAGACTCAACTCTTTCGGTACTGTGTCTCTTCTGAGATTCCTTGAGCACCACTGGTTTGACTTTGTGTTGAATGAGCGGTTGCTCAAGGAGTCCCAAATGAGGCACATTACCTGCATTGTAAGGGAGTGTTAGTTACGGCACTACGGCCATGTGGCGCGTTTCCCTGAGGGTGATCCGGCTCGCAGGATCCGCATTCCATAGGACCCAAACGGCTGGACCAGGCCAAGGGGACGCCCACGTAACACCTGGCTGCAGATGGATGGTCATTTCCAGACAGTGGGACTGGACCTTGTGTTTGCCTGGGGGATCGCCGGTCGGGATCCCGAGGAGTTTTGCCATGTGGTGGATACAGTAACTCGCTGCATGAGTGCATGCTCCCCAACCTGACCTGACCTACTAATAACACTAATTAGATCAGGTCAATCTACAAAAGTAAAGCAGCTGTAATCAGATTAGATTACACATTTCACGTAATCAAAAGGATTACATTTTTAGTCTTGTAATTTGGAATGTCTATGAGATTCATTTTCTGAGGTAATATACCCAACACTGATGTTTTCATCTCTGGACAGATTTCAGCCCCCCCCTTAGGCTTTCCACCATGGAGGCTTCTGACCAGCATATTGACTTCAGTTGTAGAGATTGATTGACTGATCTACCACAAGTTTCCAACATCACCTTCTGACGAGAGGGCAGTGGAGTTTCTCAAATTATTCCAGGTTGAGGAGTTCCTCAAGGTTTTCTTTCCACCATCAGTTTCCCGATAGTTGATCAGCACATCCTCACCCCAGATTAACATCACAAGCAAGATCCCACCTCCCTGTTCTAAGATTCCATCATCAATTCAATGTTTTAGGCAAACATATTTGGGGCCACCTGAATGTTACACTCTATTTCATCTCTAAATTCCTTCTATACAGGAGCATTGATCTTCCCAAATGCCTTAACTGCAGCCCTTCTGGCCTGTCCATGCATTTCAGCTCTCAAGTGACCCCCATGTAAGCATTGTTCAGCTTATTCAGTTTGAAAGCTTGCCTGACAGCAAGTGTCCAACAGTGAGTTCCTGGGTTTCCACCATAACAGGCATCAGTTGGATTGCATCGTTGTAGCATCTGCAAAAATTGGGGCTATGAACATGACAGTATGTTTAAGAATTTCAGGTTAATTCAGCTGTCAAAATAAATTCATATATCTAAAGCTTTAAAACCAAATATAAGGAAATGCCAAAATATCTTTTAAGACAACCAGAATAATTTTTAATGTACACTTTATTTATTAATATTTAAGTAACTGTCACATATATGTTAGGAACAGTGACAATATGTAGAAGCATAATAATAACAGCTTTAATTACTAACTAAAACAAACACAGACTAAAAGAAATTCTGAAAAGCTGAAACATTGTTTCTAATCCTTAATATACACAATCAAAAATACTTTTACTTTTTATTTCTCCTGATTGTTTATAAAGTGTTTTTAATCTTCATTATCCGTTTTAAAAAGTGCATAAACAGGGACAAAATGAAATTTAAACTGATGTGTTTATCAAAATTAACTCTATAGACATTGCCAAACATCACAAAATAACGTGTATGTTGCTTGTGTAGAGAAAAAAAATGAAGCATTTTGCTTTAAAGTGAAACTACAGTATGGGGGATAATGTGAGCTGGGGCAGCTGTCCCAAGTCTCCCAGCTCGCTTTATCGAACAGGAGCTGGACTGTTTTTGTCTTTCTTTGCTCCCAGCCGCTGCAGCTGCCATTCACCGACCCTCTGTCATGGGCTTCCAACCTCCATTGTCTACAAGTACATGAGCATCCTGTCCGACCGAACTGTGCCATCAGACATTTTTCAAATTCAAGCCACCACCTTCTATGCCAACGCAATCAACACCTTCCGGATCAAGTCTGGCAATGAAGGGAGAGAGTTCTTCATGAGGGTGAGGCTCCAGCTAGATGCTTTCCATATGCTATTATTAAATAAAAACATGGTAAAAATGTATGGTGTGCAAAAACTTTTCACTATGTATTTTGATTATATACTGCATATATATATATATATATATATAGTCACTGAAAAGTTTTTGCACACAATACATTTTTACCATGTTTTTATTTATTTCATAAACTACAGATTTTTTATTCTTAAGCATTAGAAAGTTCGGTGACCAACTATAAATGAAAATTTAAGTCAAATAAAATAAGGTTCCTTTATAGCATGGAAATAGTACTTAACAGTGCGTGTCTGACAACCTATTAACAGTTCTTTTAACTTAAAATGTACTACTTAATCGTTTCATCCCATAAAACAGAGCAGTATTAATGTTCCTTATAGAAATAATGCCTGAAATTTACTCTGCTTACTCTGTTAGAACTGCTAGAGGTTATTTTGATTAATGAAATTTTCTTGCTAATAAAGTTACTCAAATGCAACATAATGTAAATTTATTTGTTGGCAAGGAATATTGAGTGTATTTTAGTAAATTTTAAGTAACATGCAAATGTTGAAAATCTCAGTGTGTGGAAAAGATTTTGACTAGTACTGTATATTATATAGGTAGTTTATATATACACATACTGTATACAACTAGTAATTAGTGCATATTTCCTTAGAACAAAACATTACACAACATACAAATGAATGGTAACACAATAAAATAACAAGAACGGCTGTTCTCCAAAAAGTTGCTTGGATGGTTAGTACTGTTGCTTCAGGGCTGCTTTGTCCTTCTGCAGTGAGCCAATGCTGTGACCTACGCAAGCGGTCTAGGCCATTGCGAGCATTTGTACTTTTGCACTGTTGTGTCTGTGTCACAACAGCAATTAGCAATTACACTGATAGGTGATACATAGTTGCAATTTAACATTGAACAAAGTATCCATTTTTTGAATCCTGGTTATATTTGTGCTGCTTCAAACTTCCTGTAGGCAAATTTAGACAAATGTTGAGCTGCTAAAAAGTCACTTTTTATGCATTTTCCTTATAACGTTAGTGTCTATGCTACTTCTTACTTTTTATAGTCTCGCGAAGTACAAACAAACATAAGGGAGGCAAGTGAAGTCGGCTCTGTCATCCTTAGAGTTTGGGCAGAAATACATCAGAAATTATCTTGTTACAAATTTCAAATACTTATAAACTGTGTGATAGTGTTATCTGTGAAATGAAAATGACTTTTGTGACATTAGTAACATAATGGGACTCAAAAGGTTGCAACTGCAGCAGCGGGTCAGGGTAAGGGGGGGCGTCGCGATACCGTCGTCTGGAACCGCGATACCAGATGGTTAATGTTTGTATCGTGGTTTAAATCTTGGATTGAAATTCGTTACCCTTAATTTCTATTCAGTGTTTCCCACAGAATTAGTGGCGGTGATTGACGAGTGTTGGTGTGTGCGTGTGCACGCGCAAGGATGCACCCAAACACTTTCTTAAATTAATTATCATTATGTGTGAAGCTCCAGTTTTGTCTTACAGCAGGTGCCAGACATGCGCAAACTCAAATAATAAACTGTTTGTCAGATATACACTGAAAAGATATACATCTGACTAATTAGTAAATACTTTTGTAATTTGCAACGTCAGGTTCAACAGTTGGTTCTCCCTTTTACACAGGCTCAGTGGCTATAAAACACCTATATTTAGCTGATATAAATTAATGTTGTACTGGAAAAAACAGCTAGCTTGCTAATGCAGTTTTCCATATATGACAAACCACAAGATGCCACTGCCTGCATAACTAAAATGCCATTAGCAGGGTAGCAAGTTAATTCACAAGTTCAAGAGCACAGCACTGCTGTTTGCTAATTTCTCTATTTCTCTGTCCTATGACATTCGGTGAGCAATGTCCAGTAGTATATTTTACCGCATACTTCACCTTAAGGCAATTAGGGCCGAGCACCAATACAGCTTCATTCCTTAGATTACTGGCCATAGGAAAACGAAGTTCAAAAAAAGCAAGCTGGGACGTATCAAGTGATTTACTTGCATCTAGCTAAAGATTGTGATAGGCTATATTTAAAAGTCTGTAAGTCTGGTGATGAAGGTTCTTAAAATGACAGAAAATAAATCAAATGACATTTAATTTTTTGAAATATTTAAAATACATAAAGTACAATTTCTGATCTGATTTTTTTACATCCAACAAAACACAAATTACAAAATAATGAAAAGTAATTAAATGCATATTTTAAATGCATTTAATTGAAATACTGCCAATCTCTGGATATATAAATGGTGCTTCAGTTTCAGTCAGCGGTATAAGTGGGATGTATGTACAGATTTCTTAGCTTGTCAGGTTCAGACGCAGGGTCCAGCATTGAGTACACAGCTACACCATACTTATGGCATCAATTCAGCACAAAAGCACAGTGGTACCTCAGTTCTCGAACTTAACCCGTTCCGGACTTCAGATCAAATGCTAAAAAGTTTGAGTTCTGATCGAATTTTCCCCATAAGAAATAATGGAAAACCAATTAATTGGTTCCCGGCCCCCCAAAATTACACCTAAATATGTTTTTTTAGTATTTAAACAAAATGAAGAGCATTTTTTTCTTAATGGCTTCCAAAACAATAAAAATCTTATCCCAACATTACCCCTGTCTTGCCTTGATCGTCCGCGCCTCCCGTGTGCCACGCCTCCTCATTAACCTCGTGTGGGATCCCCATGTGATCAGCTGTTTCTGGTTGTTGTCATTAGTCCTCTGTATTAAGTCCG
>JAABNY020000040.1:18170275-18180642 GCA_015164015.2 Brevimyrus niger | reverse complement strand
AACCTCGTGTGGGATCCCCATGTGATCAGCTGTTTCTGGTTGTTGTCATTAGTCCTCTGTATTAAGTCCGTGTTTCAATTTGTTTCCCTAGTTTGGTCATTGTGTGCCTTCGACTTGCTTACAGCGCTGGCTTAAAGCAACGCATTCTGATCCTGACGCAATGCATTACGGTTAAATGCATTGCGACCTCTCACTCAGCTGCACAAACTGAAACCGACACACCTTTGCTTATTGGCTGAAGAGTTTAGTTACACGCATGACATTTGTATCCCAGGCAGTTCCTATGCGTAATCTGCTATTTCTCCCGAATATCACGTAAAGCAGCGAGAACTGGTTTTCAGTTAATTTACCTGACAAAATAAAGTTGAAATAAATGACATATTGAATTCATATTGAATAAATGAACTCGAATTTCTTGAAAGTCTAACAAACCAGTTTGATTGATTTGATTGATTGATTTGATTTGATTCAATTCATGCTCTAATAGTACACGTAAGTTAGTGGTTTATTTACTGTTAATTACTATAATGTTGTTTATTTGGTGAATCGTCCAGTCTGTGAAGATGGCATTCACAAATTGCATTGTAGTATGACTCATCTCCTTGCACGTACAATTTATGTTAGGTCAGCATTCACGGTTCGACTTCTGATATTTAGATCGAGTTCTAAGTCAAACTGGTTTGTTAGACTTTCAAGAAATTCGAGTTCTAGTGAGTTCAAGAACCGAGATACCACCGTATAAATCAGTTGGCCCACTGGAACCAGGCTTTAAATCTCTGACATGGCTTTGTGTGTCGAATTTGCATGTTCTCCCCATGTTGTCATGGGGTTTCTTCTGGATTCTGTGGTTTCCCCCCACAGTTTAAAAACACACTGAGGTTAATTGAAGTCAACCCACAACCCTGAATAAGACAAGTGGGTTTGGAAAATGGATATTAGATGGATAGATGAATGTTCACAGTTAACAAACCTCTCCTCAGGCCCCTGCCATTGCATGTATATGTCAAATTTTACCATCAAGTCACTTTAATTATCTCTACTAATTAATGAATGTGATGAAGTACTGATTAGCCTCACAAGGTGTGCTAGTGGTTGAGTCAACAAATAAACATGTATATTGCGTGGTCACTGTAAATACTGGGGTGACTTTAGGAGAGGTTTTGAAATAGCTAAGCTAATACTGTTTGACAGACATAACATCATTGTTTTACACCAACATGAAGATCATTTAAGCATAATTTTCGTTGACTGCCTTTTTCACAGCACTGTTTGTATACGTACGAAGTGTAACAATGTTGCTGTTTTTATAGCTGACTATATATTAATATTATGTTTGTACTTTTTGGCTTTGTAATGTTCTCCTGGCTTTGTCCACAGCGCACAAACAATGTGAGTGCCATGCTGGTGCTGACCAAGCCCCTGACGGGTCCACGGGAACACGTTGTGGACTTGGAGATGGTGACCCACAACGTGATGAACTACCGCTCTAGTTCTTTGCTGAGACTCACCATCATCGTGGGCCCTTACTCCTTTTAGCCCTGTGCAGCAGATTCAGCAGTACTGCTCCATCACATAGACCATGTGTCTCTTTCAATTAGACTAGTGTTTCCCAATCCGTTCCCTGAGAACCTGCAGCGGTCCAGCTAGCCCGGCTGGGGGTCCCTGAGGACTGGGTTGGCAAACACTGACATAGACCATCATAGCCACTTAGCACGGTCATGGCTTAGGTCCATTATCAACCGAATATGAACAGCTTGCTTTGTTTCTCAAGAAGTGCTGCTGTATCTATGGTCAATATTACAGGACAGCTGCTCTTATTTCTCCTTCTCCGTACTATTTCAGCTTAACAGAGGCAATGAAATAGTGGCTGCCAGCCTCGTTTTAATTAGGTCCACTGAAAAAAAAAAATATATACAAGTGAGACTCTCAGCTGAGGCTCTGTACAGCAATCAAGAAGATTTTTTTAACGATTGAAGAAGGAATCTTTGTCTCACATTACCTTTATATGTACATCAGCTTGTTTTTTATTATTTGTTTATTGTTCAAGGCAGCGATGGAGTAATTGCGCTACATAGGAATGTTGTAAGGAGAAGAGGAGATTAGCGCTTAACGACAGTTGTAATGTAATGCTGTAATGAGAGGGTCAGAGGTTCAGAGTTTGCCGTCACAGGAAATGAATTGTGCCAGTATAGCATCAATCAGCAGGAAAGCTGTTCCTTGCTCTGTGGCCTGCAGTTTAGAGACAGGATAAACTCACTTGGTGAGATAGGAATGGAACTATTTACACTGAAACGCTACGCCACTTTTCCGAATGGAAATGTAAAATCACCTACTTGTATTTCTGAATACAGTTCTATAAGAAGGCAGAGAGTATTTCTGTTTAAACACAAAAGTAACATGCTATTTTCAAGTAATTTGCAAAAAATAACCAGGTTTTTGATGCTTTGAACTGGTGTCTACAAATAATTATCCGGTATTTTTTTGTGTTATTTTGGGGTTTTTTTAGTAATGCTTTACATTTTCTACACCTTCAAAATGCATTTGTAGAACATTTGGTGCACCTTCATAAAGCATTCATTAAGCATTCATAGAACATTTATGCAGCATGTAGGTATACCATAACATCCTAACATACCTTAACAGCTTTAATATACATTAATAAACATTAATAACAAACATTGTCTTATAATAAATATTGCAATGTATAATCATATAATGTTATTTAATGTATACTAAGGCTGTTAAAATATGTTAGGATGTTATGGTATACTGACATGCCGCTTATAAATGCATTATGAAGTTGCATAGAATGTTCCATGAATGTATAATGAACACATTATGAAGGTGCAGTTAATGTAAAGCTTCATCTTTTTTTCATTCTTAACAAATTTAAGATAAATATTCTAGCCCCCTCTGTTGTATTTGCAATAACACTGCTGTTTTTAAATTTTTTTATGATGCAACAGCATCTAAAATATGGATTATTAAAGCCTGACACAGGAGAGAAACACTAAGAAAAAAGGTTGTCCAACTGTAAACTTTTATAATAAAATACACTGATATCCTATTGTTTTTCTATTTAAAACTATCCAGAAAATGTTACTTTGGTGTGCACAAAAATGTTTGTAAGAAATTAAAGGTGGAACTGAAGCTTTTGTAAGCCTGCATCATCCTGGGCTTTACCCTGACTCTCCGAGTTACCAAAGGGGCCCTTTAATGAGTCTTGGATACGTCGAGAATAGTTGAAAGTTGAAGTTCGACGACTTCGTAATGACACAGAAGGACCTTTTTCTTCCTAACAAGCAGTCCACTTGTTAGCAGTCGATTAGTAACATAAACGTCTTGCATAATCAAACGGCAGGAAAATCATGGCCTCTTTGGGCAAACCTGGCTTTACTTAATTGTCACTCTGCAGCCTGTGGGTCTTGGGATTTCCCCGAGCTGCCAAACCAATCCTACACTGAGCCAAGCAAGTAAACACAGGGGCTACTTATTTTTATGTGGAGAACACAAAGGCAGGCAACTTGTGAGGTAGTAACCATGGGGGGGGGGGGGGGGGGGGATCAGGACAAAGTCACATTTCACCAACTTCAAAAAACCTTTTACAGGAGCCTGTGACAGAATTTACTATCACTGGTCAGATATTAATATAGGTTACATCATTTGTACAGATTTGTAAAATTGTTTGTGGGCACTTAAAATGTTATTCTTTTAAATTAGTTTCAGGAAAAAATCTGAAGGCATGGCAATTAGTGTGAGTATCAAAGTCAACGATTATTTTGCTCATTAAGATCATTAACATCAATTTGTTCTCCAAATTTTTTTCCTGGGAACATTTATTTGTGGTTGTAGCCATACAAATTCCTAGGTTAACAAAACAGTCAATGTCAGGAAATAGGAAGAAAATTACAGGCCAACAGTACTTGCCATGTATGACCCATTACCCTGAATTAGTTTTGGTCTCAAGTGAACACATGTAAAGTAATATGGCTATTTACTTTGAAATTATTGAAGTAAAATGTTCCTACCAGGAACATTTTATATGTCACAGGACACACACACACACACACACACCAACCAAACACAACACAGTGCACAAGGGCCAAAAGGGACAGGAGCCCCCAAAAACCAACCCTCAGCAATGTCCTTCACAGGGGGCAAACGTGCAGCTGTGTACTGCTCTCGCCATGTCACAGGGGGCAAACGTGGAGCTGTGTACTGCTCTCGCCATGTCACAGGGGGCAAACGTAGAGCTGTGTATTGCTCTCGCCATGTCACAGGGGGCAAACGTGGAGCTGTGTACTGCTCTCGCCATGTCACAGGGGGCAAACGTAGAGCTGTGTACTGCTCTCGCCATGTCACAGGACCCAAACGTGGAGCTATGTACTGCTCTCGCCATGTCACAGGACCCAAATGTAGAGCTGTGTACTGCTCTCGCCATGTCACAGGGGGCAAACGTGGAGCTGTGTACTGCTCTTGCCATGACAGCAGGGAGCCCCTCAGCAGCTGAACTGCTGATTATTTATAACTTGACAGCCAAGTTGTCAAACTGGAATAGACTGTGCAGGCATACATGAACATCCTTTCATGTTCATCCACTTTTAGGCCACATAGTCATTTATATTTCTTAGGGAGTTTGTATTTGGTAATTTCATTCTTAGATGCAGTATCATACTAATGGTCATGTAGATATTTTGATTAATCTATTTTAAGTTTCAGAATCTGTGATCTTTCTTCTCCCAGATTTTTTTTACTAGCCTCATCAGTATAGAAAGAGCGACAATTCTACAACTAGCGAATAATCTTATACAGTACAAGAAAATTATTATATTTGAGTCTTAGAATTAATGTGTTTTTAAAAGCTATTTAGTAACAAGACATCTTGGTGAATTTTTCCAAAATGAAAGAGGATGATAAATTGCAGAGTACTTGGCATGTACCACTGGAAAGTTATGATGTAACATGTTGCCATTGGCAAATATGTTGCAAAGTAGCACACCATCTATGCACAAACACATTACTTCATTGTACCAATGCTGTTTACCATAGTAAAGTTTTTTTTCTAGCCAAGAAGAGTGAGCCACTGTGGAGCCATTATAAACGGTATTTAAATTGATATAATGAACACATTCCTCAAAAATGATCCAAGAATCTTGCTCCTGTGAATTTAAACTATATTCATTTATGTCAGGAGAAACTGAAAGCAAGCATTTAACAAACACTCATACGTCAAGCTGCATACCCATGCCTATCAGGATTTTCCTTCTTGGCTGCCATGTCTCTAAGCACAGTGCTGACAGGCTTGGAGCCGCTGATTGTGACAACCAGATGAGATGATTGGATAGGACTCAAGTGGCCAAGCTACATGGGAATCTCCAAGGATGATGCAGTGATGATGAAGTGATCAACAAAGAATCCATGACACTTAGCTGGACGTTAAATCAGAAGAAAGTCAAGACCAAGGAGCGAAAACCAATCCAACCAATCAAAAGTCAACAGAGAAAGATCAAAAACCAGAGCCTCACTTAAAGTCAGTCTGAGCAGGTGAACATTACCAAGGTCAAGGCTGAGCAAGGAAGCAATGACAGCATAGAGCTGAAAAAGACTGCTAGATCAACTCCACCCAACCACAACAAAGCAATGGTTCCTGATGGCTTTGATAGTAAAACCTCAGGTCCAACCAAGTAGCCCTTCACTTTCAGGTATGAGACTCAGACTGGAACTGACAGGACAGCAGAGGGGGTTGACTGTGCAGTGATTGCAGAATAGGCAAGGAAGATGACAGGTAGCATCACCCAGAGGAAGCAGCAGACTGGAAAATGGACTGAAAAAAGGACTGAAACTAGACTGACTGATGGGAGTTGGAATGTTGTGAGGTGGCATTGTTCCATGGAAGGCTTCTTGGAAGGGGTGTGGCACAGTCCAGTGATGGATGAGGTTGAAGAATGTCACTAGATCCAGAAGCTCTCATCCTGACTGTAACCCTGCTAGTCGACAATACAAGGTATTCAAGTTGAGTCCAGGAGGTCCTTGACACTGTGTGTTAGCCCCCATCCTGGAGTCTAGGGGCTTGATGGGTAATGGAACAGGGGTAAAGGTGGTATTGAAGGTTTTGATAGGGATACTTGAAAGGAAAGGATAATCTTCCAGTGATATCATGGCAAAAGGAGACTGATATAATGCTCAATGGGCAAGGCGGTCAACCCATTAGGTGACATATGCGTCTGCATAGCATGCTATAACCTGATGGTGCGCTGACTTAGCAAACCGCTGATGTCAAAGTCTGAGAAAAAGTGGAATAACTTAGTTAGGTCTGCAAAACAACAGTATGTAAGCTGAAGCACCAAGGAACAGGGAGTCTGTTTCATGATTTCTTAGCTGGATAACTTGTTGGGTTTAAGGTAGTCTGGATAAAATGTATGCAAATAAAGATTAAGTTGATTTAAACTTCGTGAAACAGGCCCACAAACACCTGCTAGAAGATTGCATCCACAGACATTAAATCAGCAATGATGAAGATGGTGATGGTGTGTTTAGAGTCCAGAAAATTGATGATAGAACTGGCCAGAGCATGACCTCATATGAAACCATGGTCTAGTGTGGTCTGTTGCCCTCCCATTTAAATTGGCTCTGAGTGATGTCCAGCACACGTGTGAGGTAAGTGTCATTCTAATGTTTCCCAGAACTGCATGAGTATACATGAGCCCCAATGTTTTCATGCTTTCATTCCGACTTGGTGGCTGAGGCAATGAGAGAGCCACCATTGCAAACCCTCCAATGACAGCTTTCACAGGCAAACCTGACTCATACAAAGTCATTGGTTTTTGGTCCAAGTTATTGTCTTATTGTTGTTTAATTTATCTTCACGCTGGGATTATAAAGATGCAGCTAAAAAAATGGTGCACTTGTGATCTGAAGCAGCAGTAACATTAATAGTTGTACCCTTCATTGTACTAATATTGTCCAATTTTAAAACACAGTGAAGCCGTTGCTTTAAACTTACCGTGAAGCAAGATTTGTACAATGATGGTGACTCACATCACATCTGTGAAGAAAACAAAAAATTACATGACGCCAAGTACCATAGATATAGATGAGTCAGACTGTTTAGTGGTAGACATGGAAACTGCAGGATGCAGCTGTTTTGAAAAGGTCTGATTTGTTTTATTCAAAGATTAGAAGAAATCAGCAGGATATATTTTTTTATTAGTTTTCTGAATAAAATCATGATCAATAAGACAGCCATAATTATTGTGCAATTCAAGAAAATGTGGTATTTTAGTTTGTATACACAAAAGAAAGTCTCTTCCCAACCTGATGCTTCTCTCTTGGAAATAAAGGAAGGATATGGGGGATTTTGATGGGATATTCCGTTAGTGCCCAAAATGGACAATATGGATAATGTCACCCCACTTCTCCCTAATCTTGATCTGAACCTCCTGAGACCCCACCCATTCATTTATGTCCATTGCAGTGGACTTTTTGTTTTTGCATCTATCTTTTCACTGATGTAAGGAAACATATTTATTCCTTTTGTATACTGAAGCGGACATGCTGTGAAAATAAAAATGAAATTCACTGTGGCTATATAATGCTAGGGGGCATTGTTGAGTTCACTAGGGGTTTTCTTCCTATAGTAAACTCTACAGATCTGAGCAGTTGAGGCAGATGCACCTCCAGTTACCACCTCCAGGGGCGCCAGATAAATGGCCTTATCTCATGCTTGGCCCCCTAGTCTCTAAGTCAGGTGACAAAACCTGAAAATCCATGTTATCCCAGTATGATATGAGAACATCCCAAACCCACATTGATGCTTGAAGGGGGAGAGATCAGGTAAATCTATGGCAGTCAGTACTACTTGCTCTTCTTAGTTCTTGCGGAACTTTGGGAGATGTTTGGGGTCATTATTCCAAGGAGCAGGAGTCCGTCCCTGCAGAGCCAAACCAAGGAGTACAGCATGTTTCTGAAAGATGGAGTGCTTCTCTTCCTTTGTCGGGTTGCAGTGAATCTGGTGCCATTGTCCAACTCCAGACATCAGCGAATGGGACTTTTTCCACCCTCAATACGAAGAGGCTTTCATTACTCCTGCAATTCAATTTCACATTGTTATTCTGACATTTTTACTCACATGTAAATATACACATGGCCACAAAACGGCACTGTTGTTCATCATGGAATAATAACAGCATGGATTTAAAGAAGCAGGCTGTTCATCTTTACAGTCGACAATTGCTAAATGTGAGAACTTTGATATTTATTTTGCTGTTTCACAGACCCCATTTATTGCAACCAGCATTTTGAGTTGATTGGCTGCCGGTTTATGCAGGCAGGTACAAACCTCATTTGCAATTGTTGATATTGATAATATCTATTTGTCTATTTATGTTAACAAATCTAACGGATCAGTGAAGCACTAACAGAATCATAAGCCACTAGTTTTAAACATTGGCTGGATACTGCTGAAATTGTTTACCTATATATAATACATTTCTTTTAATCTTTATTAATTATTTTCAACAGAGGGTGGCTCGGTGCATTAGCTTCACATGTCACTTCACATCTCCAGGTTTTTTGGTGTGGAACAAAGTTATTTTTGGAGCTAAACGTTTCCCAAATATATTTATATGCAAAATCCATATTTTACATTTATCTTATTTAGCAGTTGCTTTTATATAAAACAACAAAAACCTGAGGCATATAGCAGCACACGACAAACATAAATAGCACATGGCAAACAAGCACACTATTTCTATGGAGTCCAGCCCATGTCTTAGACCTCCGCGGCTGTGGGTTTGCTTCTATCATTAGCTGTGTGTGGAGTTTGCATGATCACTTTCTGTTTCTATGTGTTTCATTCCATGGTGCGAAGACAGACAGATTAGTGTCACTAAACTGGCCACTCTGTGCACTCCAACCGGCCGTTATCCCGTCTGGGATATATACTGCCTCATGGCTTCTGCTTTCTGGGACTGGATCCAGACTCTGCAAGAGCCTAGACTGGATAAGGAGTTCTGGAAAATGGATGTGGAGTATCTATATTTATGAAATGATAATCCGACTTGCTGTAATATTAAATATATATATTATTCTGATGGATATTACTCTTGCTTGTAATGATTGTCATCATAAACAATAAAATAGTGAGCAGCACGGTGGTACCGTGGTCAGCACTGCTGCCTCACACCAAGAAGGTTCTGGGTTTGGCCATGGATCCTTTGGAGTTCACACGCTCTCCCCATGTTCGTGGGGGTTTCTGCCAGGGGCTCCGGTTTCCTCCCACAGTCCAAAAGTATGCAGGATTGGTTGATTGGTGAGTCTAAATTGGCCTTGTGTGTGCAACATGGGGTGTGTGGCTGCCCAGGGTTGGTTCCCATTGTTCCTGGGATAGGCTCTGGTCCCCCCACAACCCCACTTGGGATTTACTGGTTTCAAAAATTGGATGGATGGACAGCAGAATAGTATGTTTCACTACATGGACAGAAATATCATTTTACTTTACTGAAGTCCTGGTGAAAACGACTCAGTTTTATGGAAAACCAAGGAACCTGAACTTGGCTTCAGACCTAATCAGGATGACGCTTCTGGACATAAACATACCAACAGCTCTCCAATAGGTCAGATTCTATGGCTCTTAATAATTCTTGCAATTATATTTTTAAAATGTGACACTATGTATCCTTCTTCGATATATTCAGTGTTTGATCACCTGTTGCTAATTTACTTTCCAAACATTTAGCTACAGTACCGAACAAAAGTTTTAGGCTACCAAAGAATTGCTGTAAAACTATGATTTTATGTATGTTAAAGTGTGTTGGTTTAGAAATTTAAAAACTATTAAAGGCACACCATCCAATAATGTACAATTATTGACACCCACAATAAGATGAGTAAAAAGGTTATAAGAAATTCACCTTTAATGACTGGGCTCAATCTCACCCTGAAAAATAGAAAGAAATAGAAATAGAAAAATCCAACCTTTAATTTAAGTAAATTATTGGTACCCCTGCATCTAATACTTTGTATTCTTTGCCAATAAAATAGCACAGAGTCCTATAAAATCTCCAAACATAAGTTTGAAGAGTATAGAGCAGGGAATCTGAGACCATTTCTCTTCAAAGACTTTTTCCAGAACCTGCAGGATCCTAGATTCGCTCCAATTGTATCCTGTTCAGTTCAGCCCATAGGTTTAGTTTGGGGGACTGAGACAGACATGGCAGATGCTTGATTTCATGTTCAGTTCAGTGGACTTTTCAGATCACTGTCCTGTTGCAATATCAAGCAACATTTAAGTTCTTGCAAGAGGCAGCCAGATGTAGATTGTCCTGGTTCTTCATTGCCATGTACCTTTAAACAAGGTTCCCAGAGCC
>JAABNY020000040.1:18154764-18167835 GCA_015164015.2 Brevimyrus niger | reverse complement strand
CAAAACCTTTGGTCCCCCCACTTAGACGTTTTAAAATTGTTTATTTTTAAACTGTTTATTTTGTCTCTTTTATTTTACCTTGTAGCCCTTTGAGATCTTCGGATGTAAAGGGCATTATAAATAAAATGTATTGTTATTATTATTATTTTACTTTATTGGAATTTTCAGTTTAGTATAAAGATAAATGGTAATCTAATCTTAATTAGCTGAATGACGATTAAGAGTTTAACAAAAGACAGTATGCCCATTAGGTCGGAGATTGTAAGGTAGTGATCTGAGCTGCCGCTTCTCTTTATTATGAACTGAATGAGCGCCATCCTTCCTAATACACATATAAATAAGCGGGCGCTGCTTAAAAGCCCCTCACGTTTATGGGTTATAAGGAGCGGGTCGTCATGTTAGATGACCTTTTCAACGATCGCAGGGATCAATTCCCTTGAATACATTAGGGTTCAAAATAAACACAACCTTTAATAATCACACTGGTTTAATCAACAATATCAGGGCCGATAACAACCACGGAAAGCACAGGCCTATTTATTTGGGAAATATCACTGATCTTATACTTTTGTAAAACAATTTTATAAAACAATACTCAGATTTTAAATATATTACATACTGTAAAATAGTTTAATATGTACGTATACAATCATTTTAATTAAACGAATTACATGTGAAATATAGATTACACCTAGGGGAAAAACATTTTGACGTTTAAAGTACATTACAGAATGTTATGTCTACTTTCAGTCACTAGATGGAAATATTGCCTCCTTTAAATGTATTTAAATGTATGTCGCGTCACTATGGTAAAGCAAGGCGTTAATTTTACTGTATTATTTGGATAGTATAAAAGTATAAATCACGTTAGATAATGGACGATTGTGACAAATATATAAACAACGTGTGAGGTTTGTTTAGAAATAGCCATGTATTGGAAAAAAGATTAGAGAAAATATTTAACAATCAAATGAAATTGCACAACGCTTTAACTGTTACAAGTCTTAAGCAAATCAGTTAGTTGTCTCTGCTCCCCCCCTCCATCTATTATCTATCAGGACTCCGTGGCGCTGGACAAAGTTTAACGTATTTCTAAATTCATAGGCTGCAGGTACAAATAAAAACATTAACAAATTCATTAAGTTAAACAAGGACAGTGTGAACAGGTAATCTAATGGAGGTCCTGCAGTGTTGTCCGGGGGCCCGAAGCGGATCGGGCTTGTGGACGTGACTCCCCATCAGGGTGGATCAATACAAGAGTGTCTCATTCATTTGAACTCTCTTTCTCTCTCCGTCCTCTGCTCTCGCTAGCAGTATATCTAGGGAGGGGAGGGGGCACATCCAGGCGCCGGTTAGGTCCTCTTCATCTGGGTCGATCTGGGCCAGGTGCTGGATATGTCATAGCAGGACTGACTTTGGATCGGACGGCCGGGTTTGAAGCGGGCTCGGATGTCTAAAAGCTGAAAAATCCACCTTTCCCCCCAACTGTCCCTTTCTGCGTCTTGCCAAGCTTATAGCTCTGCTTAAGCGGCCTTAAAACACAAAATGTCGACCAGAACGCCATTGCCCACTGTGAATGAGCGCGATACGGAAAATGTAAGTATTTGTAAAGCATTGTTTTATCCCGGTTTCTACGAAATGACGGGTTTGGTCCGTTAAGATGTGTTTTTTTCCGTTCTGCTAACCGCGTATGTTGAAAACGCAAGATGTTGATGCTGCGAAAACGGGGAATAAGCCGCCTTCCCGCGGGAGGTGAGATGGTCTAAGTCGCTGCTGGGATCCATTTGAGCTGCTGGCTTCCAGATAAAGCAGATCGGCATCATTTGCAAACTGCATCGCCTGACAGTGTGGTTCTCATTTACCGACACCGGGGTTGAAATTGACGTGAGGTAGTCTGATCGCGGCTTTTTCCGCAGCTTTATGCACCGGCGTCACACGCTGGTTTGCATGCAGGCGCACATTCACTAGCAACGTTAAACTACTGATGGGTCGGTTTGAATGAGAATTTCTACAGTGTGCTTTTTGCACTGTTTACAACTATGTTCGATTCCTCCTCAAACGCCTTGCAGTAGACAACATTATTTAGTTTCGACAAACGTGAGGTTTTGAAAACCTTTTTGCCTATTCACTGTGTGTTAAATGGGCATTTCAGGCTGTGTACGTCTGAATCAGCTAAACCTTCCATCCCCAGTCCAGTGTTGCACTTGATTCTATAATTTTAATATTAAATTAGGCATTTAGGTCGGTATCTGTAATGTTTAACACATATATATTTTTATCTACGCCTCTCACTTCGCAGACGTGTCATCGCTGTAACAAAACTAATTTTTATTAGCATTTTAAACGTGTTGCTGAATTAAACTGTTCTTTTAAACCTCCGAAATAGTGAATTCCCTTGCACCCCCCGCACGAGACCTTCTTTATGTGAGCTGTGAAACATTAAGGGGGATATTGGGCTTGTATTAATTTCTGTGGTGAAATATGCTCGTAAATCCGAGTTATTAATATAAGGGTGGTATCAGCGAGCGTGGCCGATGACGGTGCACAGTAATGAGCCGCCAGAAACGTCCGCTAGATTGAATTTTAAAATGGGTAAGGCGATACGTGTATGGGCATTTAAGTAGGCCCTAGCTCTTAAGAAATGATTTGTTCAATCCAAAACAACCTCAACATTGTTTTTTTTGAGGGGGAGTGACAATATAGGCCTAGATGTGACAGTTATGCCTGTAAACTGATGTGGGTCCTCATTACAATGAGTAAGGGTGGGATGTCCAAAGTTAAATCCTCGATTTTTTATTTATTTATTTTTTTTACACTTTATGGTCTTTATTATGCATTTGTGTTTTATATTGAACACATCGGCTTTTTTTCTTATCAGCGTTTTGTTTCCATTTCTTCATACTATAAAACATGTATCCCTAAACATGTATCCTTTGAGTGCCTGAGTGTCTGAAATAAACTTTTTCATTTGTGGTAGCTTATACGAATTTCCCTCGGTGTGAAACCCAAGTTTTGTTTGTTGCATAGTCGTACCCGTGTTTCCGACGTACTTATCTAGAATCAAAAAATGAGCCCCGTTTTTATTGCTGATTATTAACCATTTCATTTCCATCCATGAGTCCCTCTAACCCACCCACGGCGCTTCCAAAGCCTTCTTATGTTGCAGTGCCAGCACTGCCACTTTTAAATAGCATATTGGTATACTTTCCTGCTGAGATGAGCTGTCATTCCCTGCATTAAATCCTGACGATCGCCGTGCCCTTGAACAACAGATCTGACGGTGAACTTTGCGAGGCTGCATTACATATCATTTCAGCAGTGCTACAGATGTATTGCACCCATGCTGATGTATTGTAGTGTTTTTCTGTCTTGCCTTCGGCTGTTATTATAAATGTGTACTAGCTAAATAAGTAGCGTCTGCTTATTTTGCACACCTTGATCTTTCCTCCTGAAAACTCTTGGTTCGCTGTAACGACAGCTTCGGGTGCCGGCGAATTGATGTTTGTGTAGCAACATTTGCGACATTTAACGGCTTGCAAACAAACCTATTTAAATGTATTAAGGTCTTTTTCTTGCGAAGGTGTAGGGAATAGCTACTAGTTTCTTCGGGATTAGGGGGTCTCAGCGTTTTGTTTAAAGTGTTGCTTTTCTTTATCACATGTTATCCAAATATATACAATTTTCTCATGAAACGCACGGATTTTAGTGGTCTGCCGAACGAAACGATAATGACGCCATTAGGGGAAGATTACTGCAACATTTATAACTGATTTAGGACTCTGCTCCGATAACTGTCCCACCCAGTGATAGGGATTAAGAGGATTCGTATCCTCAAGGGTATAAAAGAAAGGAATTCTTGCACTTTGACAAATGTAGCTGTTTAATCACAATCCATCCTCCTGCTTCATCTCTGGGCTCGTCGGGCTACTTTGATACCTGCTATTTGCCTGTAGCTGCTATGTCTTATCTTAAGCGCCGGCGGGCCGTTGTGCGTTACTTTGAACAGGACTCCGTAAACTCGTCTTTGCCCCTGAAGCTAGGAGGTGTTTCAAATAGGGGTGCCCAGGGTATTCCTGCAGGTTTGGGGATATGATTTATCATTAGCGCCAGGTGAGGTGATTTAACCAATCCAAATAATTACTTTGATATAGCGATTAAAAGCCGAGTTGAATCAGGGGCTGGGCACCAGTGAGGTATGGTTAAATAAATGTTATGTTAACTAGCTGCTCGTGTGGTTGTATTAGGGTATAGTAACTCAGATCTGAAGTGGTGCATGAGAGCCCTCAATATCTCACTCGAGGCACCTGTTGTCTAATAATTGATCAATGAACAGTGGTCTATAGCTGATTGCAGTCAGTTCATATGGCAGCTGTATGAGAGTATAAAACAGCATAGTTAACTCTAAGGTTTTCAAACCTGGTCCTAATCCTAGTAGGAGGCCAGTTGAAATACCCCTAGCAGGTGACCTGACCCGTTGTATTCCAGTGAGCTCATCCCACTATAGAATTAGGTTGTTTTTTTTTTGTTTTTAAATTACTATTGTAAAATTATTTTTATTTGTTTAGCAGGCACTTTTGTCTAAAGCAATATACAAATGAGGATCAGAGAGCAGGGAAGGCCAGTGTCAATGGAGAGACTGGGGTTCAGGGTCCAATGGTGAAATAGTTGTGGGATTTGAACCAGCTGCTGGTCATGCACACATAGTCCTGACTGGTAGAGCCATGCCCCACCCGGTAGTAACGCTATTGCATGTAGACCATACAGTGGGACAAATGCAAAAGTATTGTAGTATTTGGAAATATAGCTGTAAAACCTAATATATTATTACATGTTCATGTTAATAGAATACTGACAGGTGTGCATCACTCATCCTACAGACATGAGCTCTTTTAAGCCACATTCCTGCAGCTGACACCCCACAGCTGTCCTGTACTTACTCCCACTCACTGGCTGGAAGCTCCTCCCAGCTCACTGGTCCCTCACCTGGTTCCCTGACAGCTGTCCTGTACTTACTCCCACTCACTGGCTGGAAGCTCCTCCCAGCTCACTGGTCCCTCACCTGGTTCCCTGACAGCTGTCCTGTACTTACTCCCACTTACTGGCTGGAAGCTCCTCCCAGCTCCCTGGTCCCTCAGCTGGCTCCCTGACAACTGGCTGCTGTGTGTTGTATTAGCTGTCTCTCTCCTACGTCACTTTGAGCAAGAACATCTGCCAAGTAAGTAAATGTAAAAGTAGATCTTTCCACATTTAATGGTAATGTTGTATACTTTTCTTTGCTGCATTTTATTTGTGGGTCTAGCCTATTCACGTTAGTAATTTAGCTGTCTGTGAGATTAAGAGTGTCACAGGATATTGTAGTCATAAATCAAACTGTCACCCTTGTTCTTGAGAGAGTAATATTGGTGTCTTGTTCTCATGCTTTTATAACAAGGTTTGTATTTGAATTCTCATCACAGTTGCAAAATAGGTTTTATAAAAATGTATTCGGCTGAACTCGTTACTAGACATGTTTCCAGAACCTTTGGTGTAATGCACATCAAACATTCAAAATGGATTAGTTTGATGGCTGCACTCTTTCTCAATTATCAGCAGCCATTTATAGTGTTTTGCTTCAAAACTATTGTTATTAGTGTTAGTTGCATGTAGCTGACGCTATGCATTTTGCTGTCGTAATTAGCTGTAATTTTAACAGCACAATGCTATGCTACAGTTTCCTTTTTTAAGCTGCCGGATAATATCAAGCGCTGCTCCTTGTATTACAGGACGGTCGGAGTTGGCCAGGGCAGTGTGTCTAACTGTGTTGCACCTTGTCAGTGGATGTACGTCCCGGCTGAAAGTGACCTTTAAACACAGTGATTTGTTACTAGACAGGCTTTTCATACTTGAACTGTTTTCTCTCAAGGTGTTGCTGCCTTAGAGTTGGGGGAACCATTAATAATCAGCATTTTGGGTTGTGCTGCAGTGTAAGTGCGTGAGTGTTATGACACGGGTTATTAAGCTGCATGTGACACTCTGGCTACCACAAGTGGCCTGAGGCTTTTTTTTTGCTTTTAAGGGAAACCGCCTTAAATATGGGTGTAGGACTCTGTACAACGCAGTACAGTGCGGTGCTAGTCAACCAGTCAGGCTAATAGGAGGCTGCCTAGGGCGCCCTCTTCTGAGGAGATGCTGTACTAGATGGTGCTCCTCTGTGGTTCTGGCACAGGACAGCAACATGATCATGATTAAGATGAGGACAGTGGTGACATAATGGCAGTGTTTCTTAACCTTGCCTGTGGGAATCTACAGATAGTCCACGTTATTGCTACCAGGAGCTGGGAGTGGGCAAAAACGTGGCCTGTATGAGAGTTCCTGAGGACTGTGTTGACTGCTTTACAGTAACTGGTCAGCAACGGAGAGTTTCTGGAAGATTCCACATTGCGGCAGAGGCATGGTGGCTCTTAAATGGGGTCCGCTGCTTCCCGTCTGGGGGCAAAGCGTTCATTGTCACCCATACAAAGGGGCCCTTGTTGAGCTCTTCCGTTTGCGGAGCACAGTTAGCCTTGTGATCAGTGGCCACTGGGATGCTTGTGCTCAATTCTTGATAGTCTTAGAATGGCTCAGTCTGTTGCATCTACAATAAAACCCTCACTGCAGCTCTTCAGCTTTATTTAGTGAGAAAAACATGACACTTTTTACATGGCGTCAGAATTTTTCTTGCAATCCATAGGATTTGAAGTAAAAGTAGTTAAATGGGCAGAAAGTGCTTCTTTGAAGGCTTGGCTACCATGCAGAATTTTCGGCTACCTGTCTCGGAAAACAGCTTATTTCTTGGGTCCCTTAATTAATCACACATCATGCGAGAAGCCAGAGTAGCGAGTGTTACCGGGATTCGGGGGAAAACTAGCCTGTGGACGGCTTGGGAGCTGTGGTTGGCTTTGTTGCGCTGTGACACACAGCAGCACTGATCAACTTCACCATTTTTTTGTGTTTAATGTGCTGAGACAGACTTGTGTGCCGTTTGTCAAGCTAATTGATTGCTGATTTAGCATAAGATGTAAAACGGTCCCTTTCCTGCACATATGTTCAGTATTAAGCCTGGTAGTTGCGGGTGTTAGTTCATTTAATTAGTATAATTTTTTTCCCACTTTTCTTTTGGTATTTTTAAGAAATTGAAGGATGTCTTACAGTGAAATGGTATTGTACTATTACTTATATATTAGTTAACCACAAACTAAGTTTTAGTTACTTACTGATTTCATATTAATTCATCATTAATAAATCATGGTGCATGTTTTGTCTCAAGCAGTTACTATACTTTGTTACTGTATCATTTAATATTGTAAAGCTTTGTGAACTACTGAAGGAACAAGTTTGGAATGACACAAGAAAATTACTGATCTCATGTTTGTTAATCGTTAATAAATCGTGATGCATCTTTTATGTCAAGTAGACTATATTTGTCCATGATGTGTTCATAATTTAAACTTCAGTAGTAACTGAGTTATTCCTCAGTATTTGTGCCCTGTTACGTGAAGTGTTGCCCCAGTGGTGTTTCTTTTGAGCTGCTGTGTGATGCTGGAACCTCATCATTCCTTTTGACGGATCTTGCAAACATGTGGGACAGGGATTAGTGCTTAGGCCTGTTTTGTCATGACAACACATGTTATGGTGAAGTGCACAGGGAAGTAGGCTATTACAGACGCATCAGAAATCAGATTTCAGTAACACGTTTGCTGTTGTGTGACAAACATTCTGGTGTGAATGCTTCCTCCTTCAAGCTAGAAATGTGATAACATGAGGAATAGTTTTGTCTGTACTCTGCTGTATAAACCATATAAACAGGTTCCATTCATTGTACTGCTTTAGATAAGTAGGCAGATGTTTGTTTATGTTGACATTAGCTACGTAAAATTGATCACAAAACTATCTACGTATTTTCTGAACGGACGGGTTTTATGCATAATTTCTTTTTCAAAGTAAAATTTGCTTTTATTTTGCTTCAGAATTTGAGCCTAGTGTCACATTTTAATGATATATTAAAGTTGGCGTTTCCTCAAAATCTATGCAGGCATTTCTGCTGGCCAGCTCATTAAGCATAGGCTGTCTTACAGTTACACCAAGGTAGGGCTGCACGATTTGGGGAAAATATAGAATTGTGATTTTTCTGACAAATTACAATTACAATTTTATTTGCGATTTAATTTTTTTATGTCAAGCTTCAGTTAAATATTCAGTGTGTAGTAATTTAAAAACATATGACGCACCATGAGATACCATCAGTATTACCTGATCTATATTCTAATGCAAGGATGAGAATTTAACAATGTGATGTGTCAAGTTAAATAAAGTAATAATTAAAACAATTGCAGCAAAAAGAAAAATAGCAATTTTACAGGTAACGCTTATTTCCCTCCGAATAACACTAGAACTGCCTTCTCCCACGCCAATGAACAAGCAAGAACTACTTTGGTTTATGCAGCCCTTTTGTTTTTTTTTTTTTTTTAAAAAGTTCAACAAATGCATGACATTTCCAAAGTCAATGAGTAATCGTGTTAATTGTGATCTTAGCATAATAACTGTGATTATGATTTTTGCCATAATCGAGCAGCCCTAGCTAGCAGCCTTACACTAGGAACATTGGCTTTGCTGTTAGTCTAGTATGCTGAGTGAGAAAATGAGGATGTTAACTCCAGGAATTTTGCTGGGCCACGGCCTGGATTCCCAAGGTTGGGGTTCAGTTCCAGCCTTAGGGGACCTGCAAATTCTCCCTGTGCTCTTATGGATTTATTTCTGGTGCTTTGATCTCTGGTGGTTAATGGGAGCTTCAGGATTACCCTGTAGGTGTCCCTGTCCTGTGGTGGACTCCCACCCAGGGAGTGTGACCTTGTACTGGATGAACTGTTATAGACAGAAACATTCAGCCATCTGACTGGCTCCATGTGAGCAGTTACCACTTGGGATTCAGCTCATTCGATCTGTGCGTCTTTGTGCAGATCTAGCGAATGCATAGAAATTTCACTTAGACTAGACTAGGGCTTCTCAACCTTCTGATTTCTACGGACTGGTGCATGTTTTGCAGTCTGCATGTTTTGCAGTCTGCATGTTTTGCAGTCTGCATGTTTTGCAGTCCGCATGTTTCAGACTGGGAAAACTTGTTGACCTGAGTGGGTGCTGGCAATTAGTCTTAAGTTTAGCCCTGGCTTGGACACCTAATTTATTTTTTTAAATTAACCAACCCCTCCCCCAGCCCCCCAGCCCCCCCTTCCTGTGGACTGATGCCTCGGTTTGGGAAACCCTGCTCTAGATGACATAATGTGCTCATAAATATCATGTTTTAATTTAGAAATATGTGCAGATTGGACTTGTTTTTCACTGCAGGAACGTGGCTCCGTCATACTGCGATGTGTCTAAGGGCCTCCCAGTGTCTCACTCCACCTCCCTCTATTCCTCTCTTTCCGCTGGCAGCATAAACAGCCGTCTCCTCTCTCCGCTTCAGACGTCAGCGCCGGTTGCCTGGTGCACTCAGTTGCCTGGGGCGCCCACTCACTCGCTCCGTGGAACTCCAGCCCGGCTTTTGTTCTGTTGCTGCACTCGGAGAGGAACCATCAGGCCCACAAAGCCGCGGACGCCAAGTGCGGGGAGGGGGGCAGCCCTGTCACTCGCGTGACATGAAATTTGAAATATGAAGTGGAAAAAAATATATAATTATTTGGTGACGGGGTATGTTTACAGACTGATCAATAAGGCCGCAACATAAAGATAAGTCTGTCTCCTTCCAAGGTTACAGGACAGGCCTGAGATGCTCATTGGCTACTGAATGAATTACTAAATGTCTGGTCACATGACTTCCACAGCACCCTGTGAAAAAAACAAGTGTAAAACGTAATGAGTGGCACTCAGACAAGTGGTTATCTAAAAGGAAACATCTACATGCTTAAAAAATTACATTTAACAGTGACAGCTCTGTTTAGGCCCTGACCTTACACTGGTTAATGAAAAGCTTTTATTAAGCATAATGAATTCAGTGTATAATGACCTTTCCCTTAGACATTTGGTATGTGTGATTTAATGATGATTTTTCCCAAGCCGTACCCTTGCTTTACTGGGGCTGCTCTCGTGCTTTACATTAAGGCTGTGATGCATTCTTTGCGTGTGAGGTAATTTGAATCGCGCCTGATTGGCTGATGCATGATTGACAGCATTATGGCAGTGTAATGTAATGACGGAGACACTGGTAACCCGATGAGGGCTCTGTTATTCGGGCGTGTTGCTTCGGGCTCACACTCTATGGGGGTGGCGAGGGAGGGGGGATCCTGGGAGAGCTGCAGGAGCAGCCGCTGTTGGGAGTTGTTGTGAGGATAAGAGATCAAGTGTGATCAGCTGACATTATGGCTGCATCAGTAGGAAAGACAACCAAAAGTCTTTACGGAGGGTCACTCGGCCCTTGGCTCACTACCGCCCTCTTCAGGGTTGGGATGGAGGTGCAGCAATGCCTGTGGCGGGCCATAATTCAGGGATGGCGGCATGGGGATGGCCCCCAGTGTAAATTCCACGTAATATGGGAGGCTGACTTGTCTTCTCGAGTCCAGCTTGAATGCAGTGATGTGGGCGGAGCCATTGAGAAAGATTTGGCCAAGGAGGGGTGACATCATAGGCCTTTTTCAGCCCAAGCCCTGCCTCATATTCTTGGTCTTTTAGTCCGTCATTGTCAGTATTACAGGTAACAGCTGCCTTATGTGTACTTAGACACTTTCCTTTTTTGCCCCCCCAGCTCATCAGCACACAAGCTCTCTGAGCATCCCCTCTTTTTAGGCCTGGCGAAGAACTCTGCCCCACCCATTGTTTGAATGCAGTTCCCCTAACATGCATGTCATTCCCATACCTTCTGTGATGTCATAATTTATTCTGGACCATTTTACTGTAGCAGGAATCTACTCTATATGGCCGATTATTCTGTTTTGCAGTAATACTGTTTTTTGTTTTTTTGTTTTTTTAGGTGCAAGCGGCTCAATTTTTCAGTTGGCAGCCCTGTTGTCTCACACCTCCAGGGTTATGGGTTTAAATACCATGTCTGCTTGTTGGGGGGGGGGGGCTTATGCCATCTCTGTATCATGCGGGTTTCATATGGATCCTCTGGATTCCTCTTGCAGCTCACAGACATGCAGTTAGCCGGATCAGTGAGTGTACATTGCACCCTGGTTTACTGTATTTGACGGTATTGAAAATGAAGAAAAAAACAAAATAAATAAATAATCCATATCAGCTACTGTAAACAGTTCTTGTCACATTTTCTTTTCTTTGGCATTAACCTATGAATACACCTTATTCTTCCTTTTTTTTTTTTTTTTTTTTTTTTTCTTATGTGAGGTTCCAATTGCCACTAACACTGCATGCTACAATACATGATCTCAATGCAGCATCTCCGCATCAGTGTCATAGAAGGTCTGTTGTTTTTATTAAAAATAATACCTTCTGGATTTTCTGGTATACCGTAATACCGTCATACTGCCCAGGCTTCAGTGGTGTAATTATTAGCCAGTATATGGCTGAGGAGCAGCCTGAAGTTTAGGGCTGGGAAATACCCCGGACGGGATGCCAGGCCATTGCGGGAAAGGGGGACGCCCCGTACGGGATGCCAGGCCATCGCAGGAAAGGGGGACACCCCGAATGGGATCACAAGGCTCATCCATGTCTTGTGGGCATGTTACAGATGCTGGGTAACCTAACTGCATGTCTTTGGAGTGTGGAAACCAGGTTATCTCCATGAAAGGCCCTGATAACCTGATTTTAGCTGTTATTACACATTCAGAAAAGGCTAGATTACATTCCTAATTATTGTCATTGTGCTGAGTACAGGTACAGAGCCAATGAAGTGCAGTACCATACAGATGGTGGTGTGAGAATCCCTGGATCAGGGTTCCCCAATCCCCAATGGCCAGTCTGTGACACAGTTTGCATAATTCCCTGCTCAAGCACACCTACTAAACCTGACAATTTGCTGGTGAGTTGAATAAGGTGAGCAGAAAAATCCACAATCTGGGGTGCAGACTGGCCCTCCAGCACCAGAAGTAGGGAACCCTGATCTAGATACTGTTTAGGACCAGAAGACATGGGGCTTTTGCTAGTAAATGGCATGTTTAATTAGGAAGGAGGCCCCTTTAACTGGGGTAGAGAGTATATGTACATGTCAAAGGAGAGGCACAGAAATATAGGTGCTTTAGGATACCGTGTCGGTGATCAGAAGGTTACTGGTTTGCTGTTGGGCTCATGAGCAAGGCCTTTAATCTGCAATTTCTCAGTCATGCATTGCTCTGGATACAAGCATAAAGAATCTGCTGTAAATCTAGTATAAAATCAGAGCAGTGGCTTTGCTGTGGCGAGTCTCTGGGAGCAGGTGGCTGTGCGTGTAAGGCGAGAGTGTGTGGTCACGTCCCTTCGTGCCGCCTCTCGGAAACGAGAGCGGCTGAGCAGGCTGATTCCGGTTCACCTGACGCTCCGTGACCAACGGAGACATTTGATCTTCCTCCAGCATGCAGAGAGCTGTGGCTCTCTCAGGATATAGGTAGGCAGGAATATTTTTATAGACACTATTGATTGATGCTCAAAGTGCATTGCAGAAGCAAAACAGGCAGGGAAAATGGAGGAACTTCTCTTTCTATACATATTAATATTGAATATATTTTAAGAATAATATTTTATAGAATGTTCCCAGACATCAGTCTACTGTACATTACAGTCGGTTCAACATCACAAAACCATTTGCTGTTCACTTTTAATAATGACTGGCTGCAAGAAACCCATAGAACTACAGTGGTAAATTACCTAGAGCTCGATCTGGATCTTAGAAGTCAAACCATGAACGCCGAGCTTCAGGGTTGAGCTTCAGGGTGACGTTTTAGTCTCAGCCTCGCATTCGCTGTGATAGCATTGTGCATGTTTACACTAGCTGAATACATTAGACAGTAAAAATACATTTAGACAATGATACATAGTAACACCCCTCCTTGAGCCAACACCTTATCGTGGTGGAGGGGTTTGCGTGTTCCTGTGATCCCAGGAGCTAAGTTGCCTGGGGCTTTATGCCCCTGG
>JAABNY020000040.1:18133109-18144317 GCA_015164015.2 Brevimyrus niger | reverse complement strand
AAGATTTCGACCAAAAAATAAAATCTGTGGTATTAATATAATATTTTAAAAGGGGAAACTGCGGAGCAACTCTAAAAACCTGCTACATCCCTCGCGGCGGTCACGTGACTCTTTTTCGCTGTTTTATCGCAGCAAAGCTTTGCACACACAAGAGCAGCTGTGGCCAACAGTTTTTATTTCCCTGTTAATTTCCATCAGAAGCATGATGGGAAATAATCCCCAAAGGGATCTAGTTGCTGTCTTGTAAATAGTGACCCTGCAAGATCCTGAGTTTTTCCAAAAACAGTCTATGACAAAAACTATGTGACTAATTGCACAGTGTCTTTAGATGCAACAGGTTGTCAGAATTTAGTCTTCAAAAAGCCTTGTCAAAGTCTTCTAGTGTATGGTTAGCATTAATTGAAAAATCAGCAGGAAATCCATACAGAAACTAAAAAAAAAAACAAAAAAAACATGCAATCTTCTTTGGGGGGCAATGAGTGGCTCTGCAATGAGTGGCAACTCCCAACCCTAATGATCTGAAGCTGCAATATTAACTGCTGTATATCATAGGGTCTATGCAACTTAAATCTGCTTTCCTTAGTCCCTGGTCAGTACAGGTTGCAAGACTGGGCTTCTCTCCCAGAGCGAGCCTGCCGCCCCTCGTTCACGTGAGCCTGCAGCTCACCCGCACATCTTCTCTTCCAGCACACATCCGTGGATGGCTACCACGAGCCTCCTGGTCCGCCGGCCAAGTCCAGCAGCCGGCAGAGCCTGCCCCGCTGCCGCAACTCCATCACTTTCGCCACGGACGAACAGCCGCACGTCGGCGCCTACCGGCTACTCAAGACCATCGGCAAGGGCAACTTTGCCAAGGTCAAGCTGGCGCGCCACGTGCTGACCAGCCATGAGGTCAGAGCCACTCGCTCTTATGTCACTTCCTGCATGTGTGCATGTAGCTCGTCGGTTATTTGCTGTTCAGGGAACCACAGTACAATTTTCCATTGTTCAAGTTTTGAATATGAGTAGTATTAAAAGCATTAATTAGTTTTAAGTTTTAATTCTTAGTGAAATTCCTAAATTCTTTGCTGTTAATCAACAGTAGTTCCAAAAAGATGCAAGAAATTAAGTATTTTCTGACTTTAAAAGTATTTCTGCGGCATTCTTTTGCCGGTGCTAAAAGCTTGTGGTCAGATTTAGGATGGTGTGGATCATTTTCCAAACCTCTCAGCTGAATGACATGTTCTGTATTGTACATTAAAGTTGTGTTTTCGATAGTCTCCTCATTCTGGTCCAGATCAGAAGCTGAACCTGGACAGAGTATTTCACTGATCACTCAGGATTGTCTAGTTCAGCCCTGGGCAATTATTTTCTGTGGAGACCAAATCCAAGGTTCACGGGGTCATTTTAATGATTATTTTCATGTTCCATAGTTATACAATAGAATAGTTTTTTTTTTCCTTTTTCCGGAGAAGCTTATTTTTCTGTTGGTATGCAAGTAGCAGTTACAAAGTTTTATCTTTTTTAAAATAATTATTTTATTGATCCTGTGGGCCAGCAAAAGTCAGATGCATGCCAGATGTGATCTGGTCTAGTGAAAAAATAAATCTTTTCTTAAATAATAAGGTTAAAACTTAGTGATGTACAGTGTTTTTAATTTAAGTTCTGTGTAAACATATTTCTCCATTGTATGAAAGATACAATGTAATGAAATGGTCATAAGTTACAACATAAGGAAGACATGTTGTTCAGGAAGATACTGTACAGTGTTACTCCATACTCCTTTGAAGTTAAGGTCAGAATCTATATAAAATGCAACTATTCAACTGCTGTCCAGTTATTCACAAGCCCTTGGCAAAGTGACTGTGAATAAGATGCACCCACAGGATAGCTAGCTGGACAGAAGAAGTACTCCATTCTGCTACTTATCATTCGGGAGACTGGGAGGTTCATCTAGGATGCTCACGGCCTGACTATACTGACCACTGTTTAAATATTAGCTGTAGTTTATCTCATTGCTTTAGCTAAAACACACTTTTTTACAGCTAGACATTGTGCTCAGCAATTCTGGTTGTTGATTGGTTACCAGCTAACCTCCTTCAGCTGGATAAATGTGTGTAAGACATGGATGGGAAGTTATTTTCATTCAACATTTCCCTGTTTTTCCAGGTGGCTGTAAAAATAATAGATAAAACACAACTCAACCCCACTAGTCTACAAAAGGTAAGAACATAGCCAGTTCCTGTTTTTGTTTTCCCTCTTTTGGTGCTCTGAGTTCTGCTTTTTTCCTAATGTGTGGTCTGGGTTTAGTGAAAAGTGACAGCTAGATCATCAGTCAAGATTTTGTTTTTATCATTGCAATGGTGGGTGAGTGATCTGGACAGTATTTACAATTGTCAATCTGTGACAGAGAGATGTTTAATGCCTTTTCTGGTAGTTACAGTGAAAAGCATGACCCAAGATGAGTCAGGTAACAGGAACCTGTTGACTGCAGAGGGATTGCTACCTCAACATCTCCGGAGAACACTTGTGTAGATGTCTAACAAGGCTTCTGAATGGCACATAATGAAATGATTTACTTGCTGAAATTGGCTTCAAATAATTCTGATTTTGACTAGACAGTCATAGCCTATAAGATTAAATCTTCAGTCTGTGTTTAAATCATGAATAAAAGGTAAAAAAAAAAAACTTAAGACAAACATAGCCATGATGAGGATGAGTATTTTAGAGTCATCCCTTCGCCATTTTGCGCTTCAACTTTCGCGGCTTCACTCTATCATTTTTTTTTTCCAAATACATTTATTTATTAAAAAGTTGATGCACTGAAAATGATACACTACGCTCGCTGTTGTCTGAGTCAATTATACACCTCTGTATTACAATTAAAATTAAAATGACTATATGTATGGACTGTAGGCCTATGTATTTAAGCACCCCCGCAAATCCTTCAATGCCAGGTGCAGCCGAATAATAAAGAAATAAAGAATCCTACTTCTCGGAAATTCTTTTAACGTGGCACACTCTGGAGCGGATAAACCGTTTCCAGTTTTATTTTAAAATAGCGTCCCTCCCAGAATGTTCTTTCACACAGCTTATGGGAGACTCTCATGAAGCTGTTCCTTGAGAATCCTGGAATCAGTTTTTTGCATTTGGATTTTGGCATTATCACTGAATAACATTACCTTTCTGCTCAGGCAGCTCCTAGCCTTTGTTATAGCTCTTAACATGCCATTATCAGCCAATTTCTGTATAAATGTTATGGTTATACGTAGGGATGTAACGACACACTCAACTCACGATACCATTCACCATTTATCTTTCAAAACTGTGCAAAACATGTGCTCTTCAGTGCAACTGAAATTTAATAAAATACTGTTTAAAAAAAAAAAATCTAAATCAAAATAAGTAAATAAAAAAATCTTAAAATAAATAAAGTAAGACTGGCATGTGCAGCTTTTTAGCATTGTTTGCCCTTTTAATAATCTATGCTCAGCTTACTGTGGTGCTGAAGCATGTTCCTTGTGCTATTCGTGCATTTGTACTGTATCAGTCTTTTACAATGTTTACATGCAGTTTATGTCTTGTCTGTGCTTTTCTCGCCGTTTTCGTGTGTGATCACTGGGAAGCTAAATGCTGCCACACCACCGATATAAGATCGGGCGGTGCGTCCATTCATCCATTTTCTGAACCTGCTTAATCCCAACTGGGGTCACGAGGGGGATCGGAGCCTATCACAGAAACAATGGGCGCAGACAGGAACCAACCCCGGGCAGCACACTGCAGGGCACACACTCACACTACAGGGCCAATTCAGACTCACCAATCAACCTATTCTGCATGCTTTGGACTGTAGAAGGCAACTGGAGCCCCCGGCAAAAATGGGGAGAGTGTGTGGACTCCACACACAAAGGACCCGGGACAGAGACCTGGACCTTTTTACTGTGAGGCAGCTAACCAATGCGCCACCGCGCTACCTGGCGGTGCGTCCTCAATTTCAAATTCAGTCAAAACCAAAAATTGACGTACGATGTTGAGGTGAACATGCAGTGACAACTGATGTCGAACTGACGTCATGAAATTAAATGTAATATTACACCAGTTTTTTTGTTGAAGTAATGTGAAGTACTCCTAAAGTACTTATTCATTTTCCACATGAGCCGGTTTAAATCGTCATACATTTATTATTTATTATTTTTTAACCAATTCACGATTCATCGTTATATGCCTAGTCATACAAAATTAATATTATTCAATGAAGATACAAATGTAGCTTTATGTACATTAATGCTTTAACTGCCATTAAGCTAATGGAATCTCATAAGTAGCTACGTAGCATTTGTTGTTAACCGAATATATTTAACCTTTCTTATGCTTGCCCATTATTTACATGCCTGTACAAAATGTGTTCTTCTTTGACACTTTTCATCTTTAAACCTGCCAAATACAGAACAGGTCCTGTTGGATTACTTTGAAGTGAGAGTTTGCTGGCTGCTGAAATCAATAATGCTCAAACAGCACGATACATCTGATTGCATTGCCCAAGATGACTGCTGTCCTGAACCACCCAGTCTAGTTAATTCAGATTTTTTCTCCAGCATTAATTTGCTTTCAGCTGAGTATTCCAGCTGAACCGTTGGCACTTCCAGTTTCGCTTACCCGGGTTTGGGCTGTAGTGTGTGTCACTCATGTTACTGCACATGTCCAGAGTTGAGGTTAGAATGTTTCAATCTCAGCCCCATGTTCTCCCCACATCATGCAAGTTTCTTTCTTCAGTTGAAAGACATACAGTTCAGTTAAATGTTGCTTCTAAGTCTCCTATTGTATGTGTGACCTGGAGTGGCTGGGGATCCCATCCATACATTTTATATGCAGCCTTCTCCTAGTCACTGTGACCCAACTAAGCAGATATAAAATGGATGGAATACAGAGGTGGATAGTTCAGGTCCCAAAAAAGTAAACATCCAGACCAAGATTTTGTCAACCAGCCAGTTGAGTACTCTGTGACTGTGACTCTTTATACTCAATTGGTAGGTTGAAACAAAATCTGGATTCTTACTTTCTTGACCTGAACTATCCACCTTTGATGTAAAACTACTGTATATGTAAGGACTGCTTTTGTCTTGAACTGTGTGTTGGGCTATTTGCCTGTTGGTTCCATGAAGGAGGTGGTTATTATACTCACAGTCCAGCTCCAGAACCTGAGTTGCATGAAGGTTCAGTGATGTTCAGATTTCAAGATATGGATGAAGGCATTTGAATTAATCCCTGTGTTTAGTAAATTTCTTCTGAATTTGTTTACCAGTGTGTATGGTGGCATTATCATCTTGCAACATGTTAGCACCATGAAGGAATCATGTTTGAACCTTAAGGTGCACCTAGTCCTGTAAATCGGCCTCTCATTCCTTGGTGGTTTGACGACCATGCAGTGAATTCATCAGACCTGTTGACTCCCACAAGATGGCTGCCCATAGCATCATAGATCATATTTAACAGCTGGCAACAGACCTTGTGGGCTGACGGCAAAAGGCACCCTTAGGCTTTCATCAGACATAACCAGTCTAGATGTAGGATGACTCTTGTGGGTTTTCTGGTCCTTATACCAGGTATGCTTCTGCATTGGCTTGGATATAACCGTTACCTGAATGGCAGCTCAGCCTGGATCAGTGAGGTTCTGATTTGGTTTTCTGGTATTTTGCAGAATGTAAGGTGTCTCTTTTTGAGCTTTGGCTTTTGTCCATTTCTCTTTGCAATCTAGTCATGTGCTGTCATGATCCTGATGCCTTATATGATGCTACAGGTTTTGCAAGTGATCCCATGACACTGTATATGACACTGCAGGTTTTATGACTGATCCCTTGAAATTTCACATGATGCTGCAGGTTTTGTGACCGATCCCATGACACTTTACATGATGTTGTGGGTTTTGTGACTGATCCCTTGACACAATGCATGATGCTGCTTGTTTTGTGACTGATCCCTTTACATGTTACATGACGCTGCAGGTTTTGTGATTGATCCATTGACATGTTACATGACGCTGCAGGTTTTGTGATCGATCCCTTGACATCATGCATGATGCTGCAGGTTTTGTGACTGATTCCTTGACACTTTACATGATGCTGTAGGTCTTGTGATCAATCCCTTGACATGTTACATGATGCTGCAGATTTTGTGATCAGTCCCTTGACACTTTATGTGATGCGGCAGGTTTTGTGATTGATCCCTTGACACCTTACGTGATGTTGCAGGTCTTGTGACTGATCCCTTGACACCTTACGTGATGTTGCAGGTCTTGTGATTGATCCCTTGACACCTTACGTGATGTTGCAGGTTTTGTGACTGATCCCTTGACACCTTACGTGATGTTGCAGTTCTTATGACTGATCCCTTGACACCTTACGTGATTCTGCAGGTCTTGTGACTGATCCCTTGACACCTTACGTGATGTTGCAGGTCTTGTGACTGATCCCTTGACACCTTACGTGATGCTGCAGGTCTTGTGATTAATGTACCTGCAGCTAGTGCTGTAACTCTTAACCTCTCCAAGTCTCTGTTAGCTGCTGCCTCCTGCTGCTTTGCAAACTCAAAGTGCGACTCATCAGATCCTTTTACAGCTGACTCATACCGTTCACTGGCATTTAGCCTTGCTGAGCTGTGTTTTTAATTTAATTTAATTTAATTTGTGTTTTTAAGACTTCAAATTTAGTCTTGTTCCTGTGTTGTGCTATTTTGACCAACCCCTGTGTACAACATATTTTGTTTAATGTATTAATTTTTATGGAAAATCAAGATTTTTTTAAACAAAGGGGTTGGAGAGAGTGTCGCCCTTAAGAGGGAGGGTCAGTTGACCACTGGTTCCAGGGATAGGTCCAGTCAGCGGCGCTGTGTGCCTTCTAGCTTGTCTTTGGTTTACTCAGCCCACTGTAGCCCAGACCTCAATCCTGAGCCTTTTACTGACAGCTTACGGTGTTTGTTACCTTTTCATCTGTAACCCACTCAGTAATACAATAATTTAGGTAAAATAATATGCGACAACAAAATACCTACATCTTCTCATTTTTTATTGTAGTTTCAGGGGTTTGAAACTGAGGCTTCGTCTTATCCAATACTGTAGCAAATGATTGCACTTTGCCACCATAAAGTATTTGTATCACATAACATTGAAACTACTTTCAAAGAACCCCTCCACAAAACACATAATAGTTCAAGTTAAAATTAACGTTTTTGATCTTATCTGAGCGTTCAGTGTCCATGATCATGCTGCTTACATCTAGGGTTGTACTGGTCATGTACGTCATTTGTATTATCACATATTCTGAAGAATTTTTCTCTGACAATGAGAATCAGCTTTATTCTCCAAGTGCACACAATGAATTTGCTTCTGGCTGCTTGAGACTCCCAAAACAGACTATAAATTACACTATACACTAATCAAGAAATAAAATTTGAAATATGCAATGCAATGCAATTTTATTTATATAGCACATTATCACAACATTACATTGTCTCAATGTGCATTACATTTCTGCCATGTAAAGACCCCCCATTGAGTAAGCCAAAGGCAGTGGTGGCAAGGAAAAACTCCCTAGGAGGAAGAAACCTTGGGAGGAACCAGACCCAAAGGGGGAGCCCATCCTCCAGGGGCGGCAGAAGAGTCAAACAAAACAAGATGATATAACTATCATTTCAATTATTAAATTTCAGTCTCTATGCAAAGGCTGGCACGGGGTGCTTGATGCATGATGGCAAGATCAACAGTGGCACAGCAGCAGGGAAGGAAGGAGAGGCATCGCGTGAGCCAATGGCAGGCAGGCAGGCAGGAGGGTAATTGCTGGAAATGGAGGTAGTAGTCTTGCAGGAAGCAAAGGCATGTATTCTTCGATGTCATGGGTCTCTAGGCAGCACACCCCAGAAGGGGTGGGGGGAAAAGTAAGAAAATAGTGTATGACCCAGAGTTGAGGAAACTAGAGGCAGTGCAAACAAAATGATTGAGTGCAATAATCATCTAGGCTCCGGTAGATCTGGCTATAGCAGCATGAGAATGAGGGAGAGACAGGTGGGAACACAGGCATGGGGACTCTCTGAACATCAGCACTCTAGTGTAAGGCTGGAGTGACAGCACTGACGCATCAGTATATCCAAAGCCAAGGACACCGATCCCCACCCAGCTCTTCACCTCATACTGTTAGTCTAACTGGGAGTGAGTGACTAGCTGGAACTAGAACTGGGTTTCCTATACGCTAAACTATACAAGTGCATTTTTAATCTAGACTTCAATAGCGAGAGTGTGCCTGAATCCTGCACATCCCCCGGGAGACCATTCCACAGCTGCGGAGCTCTGTAAGAGAATGCTCTGCAGCCTGCTGTAGTCCTGTCTACTCTAGGAACTAATAGATATCCTGCTCCTTGTGATCGAAGCAGGCGAGAAGGGTTGTAAGGGACCAGAAGATCTTTAAGATATTGTGGTGCAAGGCCATTCAGAGCTTTGTAGGTTAATAGCAGTATTTTGTAGTCAATCCTAGACTTGACTGGTAGCCAGTGCAGGGAGGACAGGATAGGGCTAATGTGATCAAATTTTTTTGTTTTTGTGAGAACTTTGGCTGCTGCATTTTGTACTAACCGAAGTTTATGTAGGGATCCAGATGGACAGCCCAAAAGGAGGGCATTACAGTAGTCCAATCTGGAAGTAATAAAGGCATGTATTAGTTTTTCTGCATCTTGAAAGGAAAGCATCTTCCGAAGCTTGGCTATGTTCCGTAGATGGTAAAAAGCTGTACTGGTAATGCTATTTGTGTGAGCACTGAAGCAGAGGTCGGAGTCTACCAGGACACCAAGATCTTTGACTACTGTTTTAAACTGAGTAGGGAGGCAGCTAGGGTTGGGGTTTACAAACTTATTACAAGCATCTTTAGGACCGATTTAAAAGAACCTAAATTTTTTCTGTATTTAACCTGAGGAAATTTTTTGCCATCCAACAACGGATGTCTAGCAGACAGTCGGGTAAAGAAGAGAGCTGGGATGCATCACCAGGTCTGACAGATACAATTGTGTATCATCAGCATAACAATGAAAATTAACACTGTAATTTCTAATAATGTTACCGAGTGGTAGCATATATAGATTGAACAGTAGTGAGCCCAACAGTGATCCCTGTGGGACACCATACAGTATGTGGACTTTGATGACTCATTGTTTACATGGACAAACTGGTAACGATCAATAGAAACACAGGGGTAACCCATTGTACAAAGTATAAGGTGCGGGGTTGAGTGCAAGCACACTGTGATTGATGAGCAAAGGACAGACTCAATGACTGCAGTGTATAAGTGGCTCAGCAGCCCCCGTGACAGACCGTAAGGACAGACTCAATGACTGCAGTGTATAAGTGGTTCAGCAGCTCTCGTAACAGACTGTAAGGGCAGAATCAATGACTGCAGTGTATAAGTGGCTCAGCAGCTCCCGTGACAGACCACAAGGACAGAATCAATGACTGCAGTGTAGAAGTGGCTCAGCAGCTCCCGTGACAGACCGCACTTTTTTAGTTCCCGCAGGAAGTACATCCTTTGCTGGGCCTTTTTGAGGATGGAGTTGATGTTGGGCTCCCACTTCAAATCTTGGGAAATGGTTGTTCACAGAAACTTGAAACTCTACACCGTTACCACAGGGCTGTTGGATGTAGTGAAAGAAGTGACTGACGGTGCCTCCTGAAGTCCACAGTCTTGAGTGTGTTAAGCTCCAGGTTGTTCTGACTGCACCAGAACATCAGCCCATCAACTTCCTGGTGATATGCAGACTCGTCACCATCTTGGATAAATCCAATGACTGTAGTGTCATCTGCAAACTTCAGGAATTTGACCACTGGGTCATTGGAGGTGCAGTCATTTATGTATAAAACAATATGCAATAAATACAAAAATGTAAAGCTGAGTTCTCAGAAAATGCTGCACTTCACACTTCAGACTCCCCGCTCTGTGCCGGTAATTATGCTCCTTAATCTGATTGATGCTTTTAGCTGCAGCCTGAGCTCTTTTGCTCTGCCCTTATCGGCAGCTTGGTAGCTTGTGACAGATACAGATGAGGGAAGCAGGCAGCCCTCTGCGTGAGTGAGGTTCAGCCAGACACCTGGGATTAGACTCCAGAACATAAAGCCACGTTTTCAGGTGATTATCCCTCACGTTGTTACCGGTCATCATGTCATCCTAACACCCCAGTGAGCGTGATTCGGCGGGGGTCATGTTAGTGACCAGCGTCATGATTACAATGCAGGAAAGGCCATAAATGGCAGCTGATAAGTGTATGAGTGCATGACTGTGAATCGATGTGCAGCTCAGAAGAGCCTGTCTGATGAGTTCGTGGTGGGGATGAAAGCATTGTATTAGATTTGTAATGTCTGATGCCGACCGGGACCCATGAGTCTCCCTTAAGTAGTTTAACATGCTGATTAAAGTGGCGCCACCTAACATGCATAAAGTGGGAGACCTGAGGGTCCCTGTGATGTGGGAGCCCCGGGGATCCATGGTGATCCTGTTCCACTCTAGACTTCCGGACTTCCACACATTTCTCCATATTGTGGTATTGAATAACCGGGAAAGGAAGGTAAATGCTGTTCAGTTCAGTGAGCTTCATGGTCTTAACGCACAGCAGTATGTAACCGACTCCAGAGCACCCGCCGGCTTCGCCTACAGCCCCCACCACGGCGGCATCGGCTGACCCACACATTTCACTGTTACCTGGTACTGACTAAACTGAAGGTCATGGTGATGGAGGATGTCAGTGGAGTTATTCGTATTGAAGAACATCAGACGTTGTTTGTCATGATGCGGGAGACTTGCTGTAAGAGCACGCTAATGAGAGAGAAATCTAGCAGTCAAATTGCCGGTGCCTTGTGATGCATGCTTGATGATTCATCGATGAGGTGCTCAGGTAGGTCTAAGACACGAAAGAGCAGGTCCAGTTTATGGGGGTGGGGAGGGGGCTGTCATGCTGTTTAGGAAGGTTCTGGAACTGCGTCGGTACTTCAGACATGTGAATCCTGCTGCATGAAAGGCTGCATTAGCTTCACGTCTTTGCTGCATTGGAGCCATTTCTACCCCCTTGTTCGGTTGCTTTCCAGCAGTGAACCAGGTGGTTATGTCATCAACTCTCTCCCTTCTGGCCCTTCCTGTACCGCCCCCCCCCACCCCCCCCCCCACCCACCCCCTCCACTCCAAAAGACAACCCCACCCGCCC
>JAABNY020000040.1:18076953-18102180 GCA_015164015.2 Brevimyrus niger | reverse complement strand
TTCCGGGATAGGCTCCGGACCCCCCGCGACCCAGTAGGATAAGCGGTTTGGAAAATGGATGGATGGATGGATGGATTGGGCTACTGCATTCATGTGAGATGTGAGAGCAGCTCCATTTGTTTGCTTTAGAAATGCATTTCTGTCAGACACCCCTAGCTGATCACATGGCTGGCCCAGCCGGGAGTAAATGACCTGTATATAGCGTTATTAGCTCCGGCTGCCCGTGGAAGCGGAAGCGCATTATCAGCCTGACAGACAGCGCTTTTTCTCCTTTCCTGTGGTGCAGTTCTGTCTTTCAGGGCCTCACAGAGCTGGGCTCCGTGGATCTGGGAGGCAGCCAGGGATAAGCTACAATTTGTTATTCGTTTTTCAAACCCTGAGCTCCATTTTCTGTGAATTATATCATATATTAAATCATGCTAAATTGTACCATATAGTATTATTCATTCCCTTAATAGCATACATCAGGGGTGGCCAATCTTATCCAGAAAGGGCCGGTGTGTATGCAAGTTTTCACTGCAACTTCCTAATTAGATTACTAATTAGAGAACTGATTGGCTGAAGAGTCCTCACACCTGGGTTTGAACAGCTGACCTAAAGGTTCTCCCATAAACCTGCATACGGGTAAGAGTGGCCACTTGTGGCATAAATGGTCCATACGGTCTGAGACACTGCATACGTCTGCTTTTTTTGTGAACTCTTTGTAGATGTGTTTATGGGGACTCAGTGGGTAGTAATGTCTCCATACCTTTAAATCCTGCCTTGGTGATTGTATGGAGTTTCTCCTGGAACACATGGTAACTTTGGCTGGCATCTCTAAACTGCCTCTGCTGTGTGTCGGGGTGTGTGGCCCTATCCTGTGCAGAGGATGCTATTGAGAGATGGATACATTTTCTGTTCCTTGACAAAGGGTTTTTGTTATTACTCTGTCAATTTATTAACATTTCCTAGGGTGAGATTGTGCTTCTTGTTGACAATTAGTGTGATGGACCTGTATTTTACTGTATAAGGTCTTGAAGCTCCATTGAAAATTAAAAGCGCTTTGCAGAACATCTCCAACTTTGGGTGCCAGTTTAGTGCAAACTTGACCACGGTATTGGCAGATTTGGTCCCAGTTGTAAAATTTATGCTTTTAATTTCAGTTTCATTGGTAAAAAGCCTTTGCAGCTTCACATAAAGGGGTTTGGAGATACAAAATTTCCCTGTTTAAATATATTGAACAAAAGCATGAAAAGCATCATAACCTAGGATGGAGAGAACCAGAAGGTGTTTGTGAAACAGCAAAGAGATCAACAGTCAGTGACTGTACCAGCAGAGTAAGAAAAGCTTTTATTGTTCTGTCTGCTCAACTCTGGATGAACAATCCCTTGTTTTATTTTGAATTGATGAGTCCTTCATGTTCATGCTTTTTGTCTCTTTCTTCCCATCCACAGTCAAATTATTCGAAGTTATTGAGACTGAGAAGGCACTGTACCTCATAATGGAGTATGCCAGTGGAGGTGAGAGTGCCCCCCCACTCCGTACACCCCCAAAACCGGCTATTCCACGTTCACTGCCACCCGTCTGTCAGAAGCACCCAAACCTTTTTCCATCTTGACAATAATAAAGAGGGTTAAACTGGAGCGTGTCAAGCAGTGTTTGGCGTCCCAAACTTCCTGTGTACGTCAGTAAACAGTCTAAAAGCCGTATGCCTCTTATGAAAAGGGATGGGGGGGGGGCATTGTCCTCTGTAATCCTCCTGAAGGGTGCCTGACTCACCCTTCTTTGGCTCATTCCAGAGCAGGTACTGTACTCTCCTCTCCTGCTAGCGCAATCTATTACCCACTGAATCACCGCACCCTCTAACTGCAATGTGTGCATCAAGATTCAGTAGCTACTTTGTGCACTTTTGAAGGAATTTTGCACCAAACTATCAATGCATATATTTATGTGAACAAGATACCTATCCATTCACCATCTAGCGCTGGAATTTTTTTTACGATTCTTAAATATTTTAGTAACTTAAATCTTTACGAATCAACTATTTTGCATAATGAATTATAATTGTTACTCCAGTCTTGTACTGTAAAAACAGTGGGTTTTATAAGTTATTATTTAGTTAGAACATAAGAACATAAGAAATTTACAAATGAGTGGGGGCCATTATTGCTTATTGCAGTCCATTTATTAGCCCATTAGGGGTTATTAATTTTTCTTGGTTTGTCTGGGTTAAAACATTCTGTTACCAGGAAATGTCACTTCGCTAATTTTGCACCCTTGGAAGGCCGTTGTTAGCTGTTACTCGCTAAGTTAAGCATGTGCTCTGACTCCTTGCAGGGGAGGTGTTCGACTATTTGGTTGCTCATGGCAGAATGAAGGAGAAAGAGGCCAGAGCCAAGTTCCGCCAGGTGGGTTTGGGTCATTGTGACACGTTCAGTGTGACTCACTCTGCTTCTCTGCCCATAATCACAATGACAACAATCGCCGTGCTCTGAACTGGCCATGTCAATTTTCCATACGTGTGCGATAGACACATTTTGACATTGCTGCACTTTGAATTGGATTTTTGGAAAGGACTTTCCCTGATCTAGTTTCATATGTTCTTCAATGCATTAATGTGTATTTGTCATTGACCTTTTGCGCAATACAACAATGCAGTAAATCGATAAAAATGTTTGTACTATATCAAACAAACAATAAAGTGTGTTTTGAAAGGAATGTTTTGTTTTTAACTTGCTAACTTGAAGTAATCACCTCTGCATGTAAAAAATCGCCAAAACGGTTACTGTGAAGTGTCCCCACACGCGCTAATCGCCCCGTCGCTGCCGTAATGCACCTGCGAGCTTCGCTTACTGCGTGCTGACATCTAGCGCCCTCTCGTGGTATAGCCCTCTGTAATCGTGGGTTAGTATCTCTGATGGATGACATGTCAGGCTTCACACGCGATGCATCACAAGGGGGGCGATCCTATTTCTACCCTCCTGCTGTACTTCATTAATTTATATGAATTATGTCCCTTTGTGTTCAATTATTCAGCTATCAAATGTATTATAACCTCATGTAATTGATTTAAATTTTTAATTCATTCAGGCGGTTCATTTAATATTTTGTACAATTTCTGTTTTATATTTAAACTCATTTCATAATGTTGCATAATTTCATATTTTCAGGAATTTTTACATAGGTATCTTTTGGATTATAATGAAATATGTTTTGCATAGCCAATTTAAATTATTACATACTTTCTGTTGAATTTTTCATTCCTGTTTCATTTTTATAGGTATAAATTATTTACTCTGTCAGTAGCTTACCTGGCATCCCAAGCGATACGGGAGCTCTTTTGTCTGCCAATGCCGGCAGCGGTCGTTAGCCGTCAGTCGCTAGCAGACGGTAGGTGGTCCTAGGTTGGACGCCAACTGAGCTTCCGATCGTGGCACAGTAATACTGGCCGGTGCCGTGCTTTTAAAATACAATAAAGTACAGAAATCAGATTTGCGCCACTCGGTAGGGGGGTGGGTAGTGTTGTTCCTAAAAGCCTGTCTGCCATATTAGAGGTGTATTTTCACGCCGATTAGTCGTGGTACCGGTGCCCGTGGAAGGTGGGGAATTTAATGGAGGGTGGCACAGGTGCGACCAGCCAGACGGGAAATCTCTCCCGCTGATGCGCGCAATTACACGTCCATTTCAGATAGTGTCGGCTGTGGAGTACTGCCATCAGAAGAGGATCGTGCACAGGGACCTCAAGGTGAGCCTCAGCCTCCTGCCGCGGAGACAGGGGGCGCTGGAGAGCTGCTTCTGCTATTCTGACGCTTTCTGAAAAATGGGTGCCAATTTGTACTTTTGCTGTCACTGGGGCTATACCCTCAAAGGTAAATGTGCATTTTAAGATACTGAAATGGACTCAGCAACAGTTTTGTACCATTGGGGGTACATTTATGTTGTTTGTACCTTGAGGATGTTCCTCTGTACCTTAAAAGGTTCAATTGCCTACAGCTAGGGTACAATTGGCAGACCCTTGAGGACAGAGCCCCAGTGACAACCAAAGGTACAAAATTGGTGCCTCTTTTTTTCCTGAAAGTGTATAAACAAAGTTTAAATATACAGTATCTTGCAAATATATTCAACCCCCTTTATGACTGGGCTTGCCTGAATTACAAATGATGCATACATGTCAAAATCAATTATTTGTAAGGAAATTTTTTAAAGAAAATGAGAAACTGATGTGTAAGTCCTCAGTGCAAGTATCCCCACATTAATTTTGCAGGTAATCTTGTCTTTCTGGACTTCAGCATTGCAGCTGAAGCTGAATGTTCATTTATAAAGGATAGCTCCGTGGCAAACGCCTGGCTGGTGTTGGCCTACTGTACCTAATCACCAGTCTGACGGCTGCCCTTTGTAGGCGGAGAACCTGCTGCTGGATGCTGACATGAACATCAAGATTGCTGACTTTGGCTTCAGCAACGAGTTCACTGTGGGCAGCAAACTGGACACCTTCTGCGGCAGCCCCCCCTACGCCGCCCCCGAGCTCTTCCAAGGCAAGAAATACGATGGTCCTGAGGTGGACGTCTGGAGCCTGGGGGTCATCCTCTACACCCTGGTCAGCGGCTCGCTGCCCTTCGATGGGCAGAACCTCAAGGTGACCCTCATACAGCATGCAGTAATGGTGGTCTGGATCTAAATCCAGTAACACTGCATAACTGCAAGGTCTCCTCTTTATCATCGACAGCATGACTACATGGAGAATGTTCTTTGTGTGCTTGGTTTAGCAGTGCTTGTTTTGGTCAGCCATCTTTTAATTAATTTAACAGAGGCATTTTCCCAAAGTACAATTCAGGATCCAGGGTCAGTCAGTCCCTGGAGAAATTGAGGTTTAAGGACCCAGCGGTGAAATCACTCTGCTGACCATGGGGTTTAAACTAACAACCTTCTGATAACAAGCATAGTGTTGCAGAATATTGTGGTTTATGAGTGTTGAAATCATCCAGAAATATTACAATTATTGAAGTCGTTACATGAAAAAAGCATATTGTGAATACCAACCAATAATAATACAGCTTCAGCGCAGAGATTAGATTCGTGAAATTTACCATTGTGGAGTGCGCAATGCTGTCTGAGTTAATGCAGCGTCGTTGATGTCATTCCTGGTTCTTGTCTGGCTTAGCACCCTAGTCTGGCCTATGGACGCATGTTCCTCGTAACGCTGCTGTGTGTCGCCATGCACAGGAGCTGCGGGAGCGGGTGCTGCGAGGAAAATACCGCATCCCCTTCTACATGTCAACTGACTGCGAGAACCTACTCAAGAAGCTGCTGGTCCTGAACCCCTGCAAACGGGGCAGCCTGGAGGTACGTCTCCCCCCCGAAACCATTTAGTAATTGTGTCTCAAGTCTGGTGTGCCATGTCACCAACAGACATTTTTTCATGAAACAACTTCAAAATCACACCGGAAATGTGTAAATACATGCTGCCTTGCATTCTCAATTGAGAAGGTTTTAGAGGAATCGTGGGAATATATTTAAACCATATTTAAAAGTTTGAACTTGACGGCTGCTCTAACGACAGGAGTGTGGGCTTGTCTGCACGCTCATAACTCTCATGTCTGTGTGAGAAATTATCCTCTGTGCCCTCCTTGTCATGAAAATACTGCTGCCATCTCTTTCTCCTGCTAGCAAATAATGAAGGAGCGCTGGATGAACGTGGGTCACGAGGAGGAGGAGCTAAAGCCTTACACTGAACCTGAGCTGGATTTCGGGGACAGTCAGAGGATAGGTCAGGACCCTTTGCCTCGATGAAACACAGATGCTGAAAGCTCTCACTGCCGCTGTCCAAGTCTGCCGGTCGTATCGGGAATTCTTACCCCCCGCCCTCAGTGCTGCCGCAATCTCACCCTCACACCTCTGTCGATTTCTCTCCCCGACCCCTCTGCCCCCCTCCCCCACGTAGATCTCATGGTTACCATGGGGTTCCTGAAAGATGAAATTACAGAGTCCTTGGTGGGTCAGAAGTACGATGAGGTCATGGCCACCTACCTTTTACTGGGTAGGAAACAACCAGAGGCAAGTTGGGCAGATCAGCTACGTCAACTTACACCCAGTCACACACACAGTGAAACATACCTGGGTCCCAGTAAGACATGAAGTACAGGGCCTGAGCCCAGCACTGACAATGCAGGAGGACCAGCAGAACTCTCTGGATTGTTAAGTCTGTGAAGGGCAGCGGGTTGTCATTTGCAGGCATATCTCACTGCCAGCCGCATGACGCTGCAGTTTAATGTGCTGGGAGAGAGGTAAGGTTACAGGGGTTCGGTAAATACGTGTGGGAATCGCCCTGGCTCTGCCTCCGAGGACATTACTGTGTCATTGAAATGCTGCCACAGTGTATCACCTTGTGCATGAGGTCCAGCAGTATCTTTCTGGATTTCTCTTTTTGGTTATGAAACTTGGCAAGGTTCAGTCTTACCTGCAGTTGAAATTATAGGATAGTAATGAAAGTAAGGAATGAATAACAAATAATAAGCAGCCAGCCCATTAATGGCCTACCAATGTTGCCTGGCGATGTTGCTGAATTAAGCATTGTATATGATATTGTATTCTGTCTTAACCAGTAAGAATTAGGATCAATTTAAAATACATGACTAATAATGAAAATACTAACTCACATGGTACAATTATTGATTAATTAAATGTTAAATTTTGGGGAACCTGATTAAATTAAATTAAAGGGACCAGTAAATGATAGAGGCACAATATGGACAAGCAGCAGTGTGTGTAATCTGAAAGTTGTAAAAGACTCAACATCACAAACTGATTGAACATTCAGGTAACTTGAGTTACGTTAGACTCCATGTTTCCTGACCTGTCTGGTATTAAAAAGAGCCTTGAAAGGAAGAATGATCCTTTGCCTTCTTCCTGTTATTTACGTCCCTAGTTAGAGGGGAGTGACTCGCTCTCCAGCAGCAACCTCTGTCAAAGGTCGCGACCCAACAGTGACCTGAACAACAGCTCTACGCATTCCCCGGCTCACTCCAAAGTACAGCGCAGCATTTCAGCCAATCAGAAGCAGCGGCGCTTCAGCGATCACGGTGGGGATTCACATTCAATCAAGTAAAGTAGTCCGAAAGATTCACATTTTATGGATGCTGTGATTCTGGCTCTCTGGTGCCCCCTGCTGGCATGTTACTTGTCACATTTTCCTTCACATCTTAGTGCACATTGCTGGAGCTCATTGAGTTACCCATAATATTCTGCTGGTATGCTTAAGAGATTTTGCCCTGATGATGAAGCATTCGCAGAAGCACTTGACTGACTGGTCATCATTCAGGCTTGACACATTGATGTGCACTTCTTTGTTCATGCTGACACACTGGATCAGAGCACAGTGGTCCCATCCCACCCTCTTGGTTTGGCTTTTGGACATTTGCTCCTTTGCTGCTGTGTGTATTAGATAAAATGGACGACCTGCCGTTCTACATATCCTAATAACACACTGGTTCTGTGGAGGGTATTATAAATTCCCCAGTATGGCTTGACAGTCTATCTTCATTCATCACTTAGTGCTGTTTTTTGCAGTTAAATATATGGGAAATGTCAAGGGGTTATTTATAAGATGCAATACAGTAATCCCTTAATAATGGGGGAAATCAGTTAGCTCTGTTAAAGGGGCGGTGTCTGCCTCCTCTTTGTGACTGTGTGGCGGTTTTGCTGCCTTGCCAGTGGCCCCCAGCATCCCCCCGACTGTCTCCTACACCAAGCGAGCCCAGGCCAACAGCGTGGAGAGTGAGAAAAAGGAGGGCTGGGATGCCAGCCACAAGTTGGGTGCCTGCAGCTCCAAGGTCGACGTGCCAACGTCCCCCCTGGTAGTGCAGGAGAGGAAGAAGTCGGCGACAGGGCAAGGGGTGAGCGGCAGATGGGAGGCCGTTGGGAGGCTGGGGGGCACGGGCTGTTTTTCAGGAAGGAGTGACTCCTGAATTGTCACATCAGAGTGTCTGTCTGAAATGCTTCTCAGCACTGACCCTGTGTGTTGGGGGTGGGGGGCATTTATCTATCAGGAGGGAGACAGACTAGTTTTCATACCCTTTTGGCGACTATCCTACACTTGAAATAACCACATATATACTAAGAAATTAAGAGCAAGCTATTTTTCCCTAATTTCTACAACCATTGTAGGCTATTCTCTACATGCAGTATAAAGTATCCCTGAACCTATTTATATGGACATAGTGAGAAGCTGAAATGGAGTAAAAGGAGTTTTACAGACTGCAGGAGCGTGTTGCATGCAGATTGGTGTGAATCAGTAATGGATGTTTCTCTCAGGTTAGCTGGTTTACATATAGACTGTACAGTAAGATCAGCTCGTAAAGAGCCTTTATTTTGCTGGTAATTGAATAGTTTGTACAGCAAATTGCATAAATCTGTTGACTTCTAATGATAAAATTTTAGATACTTGATCTATCCATAACATAAGCATCTGAAACATTTTTAGTGCATACATTAATTTGCAGCACTTTACTTGATGGGTACAAATAGTATAGTATTATATACCTATGTATTAATTAACCACAAACTATGTCTTGGTTACATACTGATTTCATGTTAATTCATCATTTATGAATCGTGATGCATGTTCTATCCCAAGCAGTTACTATATTTGACACTATATCTGTTAATTCTGTAACCCTTTGTGAACTACTGAAAGCAACAAGAAATGATTAACACGATAAATGGTGATCTCATATTTGTTCATCAATAATGAATCATGATGCATCTTTTATCTGAAGAAATGACAATATTTATTCATGATTTGTACTTCAGGAGTGACTGTTATTACTAAGTTATTACTAAGCATTTGTGTCCCATCAAGTAAAGTGTTACCAAATAATTACTATAAATATTGTATGATTAATTTTTAAAAGTAAAATATATATATAAATATATATATCAATCCTGTAAAATCCCCCCCTGGGCTTCCCTCTCACTTCCTGTGAATGGAGAATGTCTGACCTGAAAGTCTCTTCACAGACTCCCCAATGACTGGTACGCTATCCCACATTCCCACAGAGCAGCGGAGCCCTAGGCGGAGCAATGACCCGCAGGAACACGTACGTGTGCGAGCGTTCCAGCACGGAGCGGCACACCGGCATCCACAACGGCAAGGACAGCAGGTGAGGAGTCCTCTGGCAGGTAACACGTCTGCTGCCTGGTCCTTTATAATTCAGGAGGGCGTCATTAGCCTGCACGCTAATGACTGACTAGCCTCTGTCTGAGGGCCTGAGACAGTTTGCTGCACCCTTCCCCTTCACAGCCTGACAGAGATGCCTGTCAGCACCTCCCCGCCCTTCTCTGGAGCACCCTCTACCCGACCTCGTCACTCTAAGTCAGTGTCCACTCCGGGACACCCAGGCAAAGGTGCACTTCCTCCCATCGAGGACAGCAGTGAGTACAGGCCAAGGTAAGTGCCCAGGGGAATATCAGACCATCCTTTTAATCATTATTGATGTTGATGCAGGATATGCTAATTTTGGGGTCGTAGGAGACCTCATGGGCGTAATGATGCCATGACTCCAAGTTACGGCAAGCACACAGGATGCAGTGATCAAAGCGGGTTGCTGATTTGCTGATTCCCATATGTATGTACTGTTTTAGGACTTCCAGCTGTTTTACATTAAAATGAATGAAATTTTGAAACACCAGATAAATTAAAGAACTGCAGAGTGGTCTGAGGCTTAGTGGATTAGGCATCTGCAATGGCATGGTTTTGAATCCTCTAGCTGACAGAGTGGACATGTGGTTGTCCAATACTTAAGCAAGGCCCTTAACCCAGGTCATTTTCAGGTGCAGACTGACCCTGCTCTCTGAGCCCAAACTGCATGTTGTTTTGGACAGAAGTTTCTACTAGATAAATGTCTTGTTGGCCGTTTATGACCTGTAAGAGTACCAGCATTTCCACAGGTTGAGTATTCCCTCTTTTAGGATTGCTATTGTCTTTTGAAGACTCCTCCTGACCTCAGTTGCCTCTTGATAAACCCCTTTCCCAAAGCCACATGCTTTTAGCGTGATTATTCGACAAACTGCCAGCCAGTGAAAGCGGCTGCAGCATCTTGCCTCATCGAACCGCTAAGATGTCTGAGTGTGGAGTCTGACTGGTGGCTGATCTTGAGTGATGTTTGTTTGCTGGAGCTCAGCTTGGCAGCTGCTCAGCTTGTAGAGTTTTGGCCAGACAGTCCACAGTTACAGTAATTAAAGTGTTAGTGCTGCTTTGTCTAACAGTGCATCCAAGAAACATAATTAGCATCCAAACGGCCTTTGATAAGTTATTACAGCGATCTGGGAGGCTGTTGTATGTTTGCGGCTGTTTTCACCTGCCCCAGACACTCTGTTGTTAGAGGATCAGAGGATCCAAACCGCGCTGGGTCAGGGTGCCTTCTGAATCGGCTGCTTCTGTCTGTCGGTCTGTAGCTCCGCCCCCCGCGCCCCCGCCGCCTCCCCCTCGGCCCACAGCATCAGCAGCGGCAGCACACCCGAGCAGAGCCGCTTCCCGCGCGGCACCTCCAGTCGCAGCACCTTCCACGGGGGACAGCTGAGGGACCGGCACAGCCCCGCCTACAACGGCCCCCCTGCCTCACCCACGCTGTCACACGATGCCGCCGCCCTGGCGCAGGCTCGCCGTGGCACCTCCAGCGGCATCATCGGCAAGATCACCGCCCGCTTTGTCCGCAGGTCAGTCCCATCGCCATGGCAACCCCTGGATTCGCAGGGGTGCGAACCTTCCTTCTGCATCTCCAGCCTGTTGGTTAAATCCTCCTGTCAATCAGTGATACCATCCAATCAAACCGGTATGTTCATTGCGTCCCGGTCAGGTCCTGTGGCATCTGATAGACCATTCCTGCTCCTGACCAACACAGGATCTGTCATACCGCACCCCTGGAAGCTCTCTTTTTGTTTATGATTACTAATTGTTACCCAGGTAGCCATTCATTCTTTCCCTCAGTCAACAAAACTCCTGGTCAGAGATGGTGGCATGAAAGGGGACATGATCATGAGGATTCATTTTAAACTTTTTAAATTTTAAATTCCTGGACGCCTATATGCCAGTTTGCCTAGAGTACAGACCATCATCACTGTAACACCTAGCCAGCCATCCCCATTCACGTTACTCACGTGGGGCTGCACGTTTGTCTTGAAACCGTATGTAGAGCAGCACCGACCAATGACGTGAGCAAACTAAGCTCCTGCTTAGGGCCCAGTGGCCAGCAAGGGGCCCTCCAACTGATCAGTTTCTCAGAATGGGAAGGAAGTTGACAGATGACAACTGGGTTCATCAAATTTTGCTCAGGGCCCCAAGAAACTGTTGGGCCAGCCCTGATGTTGAGCCAGTCTGGAGCCGACCTTGACCAGTTTGCAGCCTTTCCGTATGTTAACTGGGTAGTCATGTGACCATTCAACTCGGCCGGGAAACCTGAGATGTGCTATTGAATGTTTGGAGGTTCTGACCGGCCGTGGTGAGCCAGGGACAGACAGTAAATCGATGCTGTCGTTATCAGGTGTAGAACTCGGCACATGAGCAGCTGTGTCACCTTTATCACGAGGCCGGCCCCTGACTTCCAGGTCAAGCTCATCGCCCGAGTTCTGATGGGAAAGAAAAAACAATATGTCTGTATTGTTATTTAGCATCAGTCTGAGTATTATACACTGGTGTGGAATTAAAAACCCAGATGCTTTGTTTGTCAATTAAGCAAATATACTTTGATTTCAAGCCAGAGTATTGATTCTGAAAGCTTATACATGTAACTAGACTTCAGGTCTCGCTGCATCAATTTTTCATTGCTAATAAAGGGTATTCCGGTCATAAGACTATCATCAGTTTTTTGAGAGGAGCCTTACCCACAGAAATATAGCTGTGATTTATAGAGCAGATGGGAGGTAGGTGCCCCCCAGCCAGCCAGTGATATGCAGGCACCTCCCACTAAGCCGCTCCTCTGGTGTCCACTACCTATCACGTGACATGACGAGCTCCCAGTCATCTTTCTCCCCTCTCCCAATCGAACCCCCCAATGTGAAATGCATGGGACCAGCAGACCAAAACACCCCGATGACTCACTCCCTGATGACTCTGGTCACCAGCATCAATATTCAGGCAGTATTTTTGTCTCCTGGTTTTTGTCATTATATTATATATTACCTGTATTTTATGTAATATATTCTATGTAGACCTCATACTGTAAAGCGGGTGTGGTCTTATTTATGTTACATAATTAGGAATTTTATTTTTAATTTATATTATAGCCAGTCTATGGCTATGTAGAATAACCATATCAGCATTAATATGCACATTTTTCCTGTGACCGAAGGTTATCAGATGATCATAATTCTATAAAAACAGAGACTGGTTCACAGGGAACAGGAAATTACAATGGATATAAAGTCTCAAGCATCCTGGGACTATTGGTATTTATAGTTCAGGCTTTCTGGTTGCTCACTTCAACGTGTCAGTAGTATTTATAATAGTGAAAATACTTTATGGAACAAATACGGCCGTGTGTTCATAATTAAAGCATAAACAATGTAAGTAACGCGTGTCTTTGTGACCCTACAGGTGTCACCTCATATCACTGGCCAATTAGCAACGATGGCTAATTTAGCTCACGAGTCAATTAACATTGATGTCATGATAAATGACTAAGCTAGTTTCAGTTCACTCCGAGCTTTCCTCTTTTGCCTAGCCAGCAGCAGAGCCAGAAATTCTGGGCCTCCCTGACAAAATCTGTCCTTGGGCTTCCCGCCCGGGTTGGCCCTTCCAGTCTGTAGAAATATGGCTCTTATAGAGTGCCGGGCCCCATGAATCTGTCAGGGTATCCCTGCCGCTCCAGCACTTCTGGGCCTAGCTGATCACTGTGTCCTGTTGGGCTAAATTTACTTTATTTAAGCTCTGCACCAACATCTAAAATGAGCTAATAATAATTGTAATAAAGCAGAAGAGAGAGGTGGATGGCATGGTGATGCAGTGGTTAATGCTGTTGCCTCACGCCTCTGGGACACGGGTTCAAGCCCCTGCTATTTGTCTGCGTGTTGAGTTTGTATGTCCTGTCTGTCATAATTGGGTTTCCTCTGCTTCCTGGGTTGTTTCCTGCCTAAATCACAACAGATAAAAATGTTTGATTAATTAAGCTGCAACTCAATCCAGTCAGAACATGTAATGGCATACTTTTAACTTGTATAATTGTTTTCTATAGAAATTAATTTAACACTCAGCATGTCTTGTCATTACAAAAAAATACATCTTCATGCCCAGTACATGTTCATGTTTGGATTATAGTTAAAATGGGACCTAATCTGAGTTGTTTGTTTTTTTTTAAATGCGAAGGTTTAGTTATACCTATTTTTATAATTTTATACATTCCATGCAACGTTAAAACACTTACATTTTCTCGTAAGTATTCATTTTGAAAAGCTTCTGCTTATTGGTGTGGCATGAATCGCAAATTATTAAGAGATAAGGGCGTTTTGAGCAACTTCAGTCTGCAGCACGCGTGTCGTGTGTCGTTTCTGCATGGTGTGTCTCCATTATCCTCTTTAATAAATCTCTGATGTAACCTTCACTGTCAGTGTGGTGCAAACTGTAACCTGGAATCAGGTTTTTCTCTCTGCTGGGGTGGCCCAAGGCATGAGCGACCTAGGCGGCTGCTAACAACCTAGCTGCCACTAGGGGGCTCCCCTCCTAATCAGCCTGTCAGTGAGAAGGAAGATGACAAATGGCAAACGGGGTACTGAGATTTTGCTTAGGGGCCCAGAAAGGGTCGTGCCAGTTCTGCTCTTCTGCTTGTGTGTGTCGCCGTCTTCAGTTCTGCCGTGGGCTTGGTGTGCTAACGCTTTCTCTCCTGGGTGCTCCCCTGGGCTGCACAGGGAGTGCCCCCCTCCTCCCAGTGTGTTCCATGCCCTTCTCTGATAATGAACTTTACCCTCTCGATTGCCTCCGAGGGTTCCCAGTGAAGGAGAGGCCAGTGCTAAGACAGACGCCATAAGGTGAGACACCACTCCAGATACTGTGAGATCATTCAAGGGCCGACCTGCTGGTCTATCTGAGCTCTGGAAACCAGAATATATCCTGAAATATCATATCATAGAAAGAAAGAGGGGTCTGAAGCCTTGAAGCTGGGTTTGAATTCTAGGGTGAAAAGACTCCAGTGAGTTAGATAACATCACAGGTGCACAGTCATCGTCATGTCTGTGAGCGACCAGCTGCGTGTTGCTGCAGCCGTGTCCTGCTTCACGTGATCATGCCTTCGCTCATGTTGTCATCTCATTTGCATGTTTCACGTGCTGCTTTTGCCATGGCTGTTTGGTGGGAATCCATAGCCTCGGCCCTCCTGCCCTCGCTGTCTCCATGTCCCGGGCCAATGTTGTTCGCTTCACTTGATGTGGATCACACCCTAAAAGAGGAAGAGAGGCTAGCATGGGCCTAACATTTTATAGGCAGCCCTGGCTGTTGCATTATGGGACATCTCGTAAATGAGCAGGGTGGAGATGGGGGCATCCAGAGTGTCACCATGGAAACCTAAGATTTGTGCTCCACGTGCCGCTGAGGCCACTGCAGGAACATCTGTGGTGTCTATTTAATTATCGAGGATCTGGGACGTCAAAGGTGTTTCAGGGCAAATGTGTTCATTCAGGGGAAACATGACTAGGTCTTCTTCAGCTTCTCAGCACTCAGTGTTAGTCACCAACTTTTTATTAAAAAAAACAATTCCCAGAGTTTCCCAAGCTAACTCTGTGCCTTCTTAAATAAAAAAATAAGAAATTCTTCAATTAGATGTGAGGTGTTTATAAATGGTGTTAGTTAGAGCTCAGGGACATATTTCTGGCACTACTATTTCGTGTTTTTGAATAAAATAGACTACATCAAATGGAACACAACACTTCACACTTCACTTATATACTATAAACAGAAAGCAGCACTTTCACATAGATATGAAAAAAAATACAGGAAAATGTGCAATTATGCAGTTTTTGACTTTGGTTTCCTTTTGCATTTGTTGCTGAAAACTTTGCTCTTTATCAAACCAGACAGTAAACTGCATCCATGACTTGAACTTTGACCTTTCAATTCTTTCGTTTACTTTGCAGAAATATATTCTAGAATTAAATATCTAAAGGCTATATCTACAGAGGCATTTGAACAACCCTGCTGTGTGTGTAACGTTATCCTATCCATCATGGCATTACCTAAATGTCCTTCATCGATCATTTCCTGCATTTCCTGCATCTCCAGAATATTGCTGTTTATCCACAAGATGCCGCCCACACGATGGTTCAGGAAAAAAAAAACTTTGCTGACCAGTCTAGGCTGGGACGTTTAAAAGTGGTGAATGACTTTAAATGGTTCATTAAATTTATGGGAAGACTACTGAGGAGGACTTTTGGGTTAGATAAGTACAGATAGCGTACTGCTCACTTCAAGATCGTCGTATCCAGGTGAGGAACGATGTGATGGTGATGCCATCTGTTTCCAGGAGCACCTCTGGAGAGACGAGGGAGTTCAGGGAGGAGAGCCGGGAGTCGAAGCCTCGCTCACTACGCTTCACCTGGAGCATGAAGACCACCAGCTCCATGGACCCCAACGACATGATGCGCGAGATCCGCAAGGTGCTGGACGCCAACAACTGCGACTTTGAGCAGCGCGAGCGCTTTCTCCTCTTCTGCGTCCACGGCGACGCCCGCCAGGACAACCTGGTCCAATGGGAGATGGAGGTGTGCAAGCTGCCCCGCCTCTCGCTCAACGGCGTGCGCTTCAAGCGGATATCGGGGACCTCCATCGCCTTCAAAAACATAGCGTCCAAAATCGCCAACGAGTTGAAGCTGTGAAAATGACGTTATCGAAAAAAAAACACGGAGACAAAAACGGAGCCACGGGTTGCTTCTTTTACCAATGGGATCAGGGTAGAGTCTCATATTTCTGAGCAGTGTTTAAGATGGAGAATGTATGGATATTTCGTTCTGTGCCGTGATTGGCTGGCCAGTGGCAGGAAAAAGCAGAGGAATGGCGCATCTCTTTCAAGCCCGCTCCAGCCATATCCTCGTCCCCTTGTCAATAATGCAACTTATCTGGTTATAACCAACCTTTCAATCTGCAATAAGCCTAACATTTTCTTATTAATGACTTGCAAAACTCTGTTATTTATGCTGAACAAATGAAAAAAGGAGAGAAGGGTGAGAAATGTTTTTTCCACATGCACAGGTAAATATTTAGAATGTTCTCTTCAGATTTCTGTTGATATAGTTGTATATTACGAGAATCCTCTAACATCTACCAGTGTTGTATAGGTGTCTTAATTTCTGTACAGAAAAGTAGTCTGATGTTGCATATTGTATTTCAGTTTGACCCTTTTTTCATTGTCTGTTTACCTGCACTCTGTAAAGTTGTTTTTAATTTCAACTTTTTTTAAGAATAAATGTTTTAAACTTATTTTTGCTCTCGAATATGGACATGTTCACATTTGTTTTCTATTTTGTATGAAACCAGAGCGTGGTCTTAATGTTAGAGAAAAAGACAAATGCAGTATCCAAATATATTGAAAACTAGGCAGAATGCATCACGAAGCCCTGCACACTTAACTTTATCTTTTATATTTTTCTGTTTTGTGTGTTGGCTAAGGAAAGAATTATAGCCTCTCAGAATTCAACGGCTGTATAGGTTTTAAAACACAAATTCATTCATTCATTCTGAGAACTGGTGGAAGGGGCATTATAATAACTCACCCGCTGAGGATTGTGGGAAAATGCTACAGCTATTACTGTGGAGCCCTGATTGTGTCTGGCTTTCCCTGAAGTACTGCCCTTGTTCTTAGGCTTGCTTTACTGGCTGTTTTGCAAAGTTCCACTGATTTCTTTTCCTGTCACACATGTCAAAATATTTAGGAGATTGTATTTATTCCAGGAAATTATGCCCGTGATGTGCTGCTTTGTAACCTGGAGGCAGCTTGCCTTTATAATTTTGTTTTCCCAATTGTGAAAATTACAGCTGAACCACTAGTGCTGGTACATTTAAGTACACTTATTTTGTACTATATTAACCAGTAGGTTAATTGTGCAATGGTTATTCTATGTTGTACTGCTGTGAGGATGCCATACAGTCCCTTCTCGTAGATTCTTGTAATACCGAGGAAAACCTTGACTTGTTTTTGTTCTTTTCATTTTCATATGAATCACAACCTAAAGGACATTTTTTTGGCACCATGATCATCTCTGGAAGCATTTTCTTGGGAAGCTTTCGCCTGTGCTGCCTTTCCCCAGTGGCATTATGGGATACCGCAGAGGACTGTGTGTGCGGTATCATGGTGTGTAGTCCCTTCTTCTGATGGCAGCTGATTGGACGCTCATTTCGTTGCCTTAGCAGGATTATGAGGCTCAGAATGAAAGGGAGAAGGTTTCAGAAAATGTGACCGCTCCCCTCCCCCATCCCCGCTCCCCACAATGTTCTCTGAAGCAAAAGTGATGCGAGTCATCTGGGTTCTCTCCAGTGCACAATATTAAAACTTACTTGAAAGGAACCTCCTTCGAATGTCCCATTTGTTATTAACTTAAGAATGGAAAATCGCACTGACCGCTTCATTCTCCATGTTAAAATTGAGAAACTGCTGTGTCAAGGCATTGGGTTTCAGATGGTTTCCAGAGGGTATTTCAGATATTGTGTAATCTAATCAGATTATCTGAAATAAATTGAGTTATATAAAATTAAATTAGTAAATTAATATTGTGTGTTTTAGATGGGCAGTGTGGTGGCATGGTAGTGCAATGATTAGTGCTGTTGCCACTCATTTCTGGGACCTGGGTTTGATTATCCATCATGGCTCAATGTGTCTGGAGTTTGCATGTTTTCCCCCCCACTCTACATTGATGTGGGATTTCAACTGGTTTCCCGCCACAGTTCAAAAACATAATGAGGTGATTTAAACTTATTACACTGCATGTACTTGTGTGTGCCCTGTGATAGGTTGGCACCCCATCATGTTTTACTACCCTGCCTTGTACCCGTAACTTCTAGAACAGCGCCCTCCCCAAATAGGGTAAGCAGGGATGGATGACTCATACTCACTGTAGTATTGTTTGATCTTTTAGTAGTATGGCACTAAATTAACCATAAAGAGAATTATTGAATGAAATGCTTAGCTCATATAATTGCGATCAGTGTAACACCATACAGGCATTGTGATGCCCACTATTGTCCACTAATATTCAGTGTATTGCTGAACAATGACTGAAACAGTATATGTACTTTATTTAGCAAATACATTTCTTAGTGAGTTTCAGAAAGCAGGTTCAGGCAGTATTCTTGAAGTTTATAGGGTTAGGGGTCTTGCTGAGAAGCCTCTGCCTGCCGTGGGATTGCTGACATTCTGATCATGAGCATGGAGTCCTGACCCAGTTGTGATGTCACCTACAGACAATGTTAAAGCTGTGGCATGTTTGTTACATGGCTCACAATCACCACATTTCATCAGTAACACTGGTCAACAAATATTTACTGATACATTATCAAATGTTTATGGTCACTTAAAACCTGCAATTCGTACGTAACAATGGCAAATAAGCATACATGCATTTGCCCTGTATGCGAGTCTGCTGTGTCAAAATCATTTTGCATCTTCTACCATTGTGGAGTAACATAACGCAAACATGGCGACATCCTTTTAAGTATGCGACGAATCCCTTCTACATTTTACAGCATTCATGAGCAGATTGCATGCTCTCTTGTCTGTTATTTACTCTCAATTTCCAAAGAAATGCAGTTTAGTGCAGTTTAGCAGGGTAGGTAAATATGCCACAATATGTTAGTGTGTGTGCCTTGAAATTGGCAGGCAAGTCTTCCGTTGTATCCCTTGTGCTGTGCACCCTGCAATGGCCCAGGCTCACTGTAACCCTGTACTGCATTAGTGGTTATTGGAAATAAAATCAAAGGGATGCGTTTACGCATATGCCTGTAGTACAGACCTACAAGGTCACAGGAGATTGTAACGTAATCAAGGGCATAACTTTGGTTAGAACATGTTTAGGGGATTGAGGTCTCCACCCATTTAAAGGGGTCCAGGGGGTTGTGGTAAAATTATTCTGTAGGGCGGCTGCAGTATGAAGGCGGCTGCATGCTTCACACAAAATCAATGGGATCGACATTGTCACAGGTCACTTTCCCCATCTGTCAGCACGTTACATGATTTGTGTCAGTATTCAGCTGTACGAAAAGCCACCTACAGCTAACACTGCATATTGCGTAATTTCAACAGGTAACAAAAAGGTTTAGGACCATGTAATCAACATGCAGTTCACACATCTATCCACAGGGGGCAGAAATGACAAATCCACTGCTTCACATTTAAAAAGAAATGTGTAAATGGAATACAGTTTCTATTTCAGAAAATTTATTGATCATTGGCATCGATCACACTTTGAGAACAATGTCTCTCTACTTCTGAGTTGGGACCAAGTGCTCAATACTCCCCTCCGGATCCTTCAGTGCCTTTTCCATATCAATAAGTAGCTTGACTCCATCCACCAGCAGCTGCATGATCTGCACCTCTGTCAGGCCAATGGTGTGGGCATTCATGACCCGGTACACCCCACTGGACCCTGTATGGGGAGGGAGGTTTACAAACAGGACTCTGATATTCATAATGTTTCCATGTTAATGTGCCAAGGACTCTGAATCTGTAATGGGAAATTATAGGATTTTACATGAAAATGCTTGTTTAAATAAATCAGGATTAATAATGCGAAATAGAAAATCAGATACAATTACAGTAGACTCGCAGCATCTATTAAATACAGTAAATAAAATATACTATATCACTGTACAGTATTGTACTCTCTCAAATGAAAAGGGATTGACGTTTTAGCCTAATTCTCAGGAGATGATAGAACAATGTAAAAAAAAAAAAATCATAGTTCAAGGCCCAAAGGATGAAGAAACTATGAAAAAACAGAAATACATTTTACACTTTTTTCAGACTGCAGTAAGCCACAGATAACTGAAACCATGGGGATTACTGGTAAATAATAATGTTAAAATCATTCTCCCATCAAATTGGAATTATTTTTTAGGGCTGCTGCAGTGTTATGGTGGCTGCATGCTTCACACAAAATTTATGGAATCAATATCGTTTTGCCAATACAACATTGTATACTGGGTGATCACCGCAGCGATCACTGTTTCTTTGGTGCCTGTCTAGGGTCCCTGCAGCAAACTTTTTCATCTGTTCTGATCTGTAGTTGGCTACACAAAACATGCAGTCTGGACATGATTCGAAGTATGCAGCCACCTTTAGAAGCCAATTATTAAATGAGTTGCAATACCAGTGGTGTCCATGCGGAGGCGCAGTCTTTCCAATATATCCTCCAGGCGCTTGTGTCGGGCCATACGCTGCAGCTTCACCTGGACGCTGGCCCTCAGTCCTGTTCCCACTTCTGCTGGAGAGCTCACCACCCAGCCCAAGTGCTCCTTCCATATAAACTCATGTCTCATCTGCTTGTAAATCACCTCCAGCTGCATTTCAAGTGAAGAAAGGAATACACTTTCTGCAGTACATTTTATCATAATGACCATGGGGCTAAAAGACAGAAGTTAGATTACTGCTTTGTTTCAAAAGAAGTACCTTCAGCTGATGCTGCAAATTTTTTTCCAATTTAGTTGTTTGTTTTTCCTGATATTTTTAAAACTCCTGCACTTACACAATGAAAATTATGTCTATTCCCACTTTCAAATAATAAGCACTTATCAGTAAGTTTGAAAAGTTGCTATTAATATAAATTTTACCCAGTACTTGAAGTGGGCCAGTACTCACCGGTCACAGTACGAGCGCCTCTTTGGTTTTCTCCTTAATGGCACCTCTCAATATCTGTTGGTGCTGAATAACAAGAGGAATACTGGCACCTGATACTAAATAACAAGGTGAATATTGGCAACTGGTACTGAATAACAAGGTGAGTACTGGCAACTGGCACTGAATAACAAGGTGAATATCAGCATCTGACACTGAATAATAAGGTGAGTACAGACACCTGGTACTGAATAACAAGGTGAATACCGGTACCTGGTGCTGAATAACAAGCAGAGTACTGGCACCTGGTATTGAATAACTAGTGGAGTACCAGCACCTGGTACTGAATAGCAAGGTGAATACCGGTACCTGGTTCTGAATAACAAGCAGAGTACTGGCACCTGGTATTGAATAACTAGTGGAGTACCAGCACCTGGTACTGAATAGCAAGGTGAATACCGGTACCTGGTCCTGAATAATAAGCAGAGTTCTGGCACCTGGTATTGAATAACTAGTGGAGTACCAGCAGCTGTTACTGAATAATAAGAGGAATACCAGCACCCACTTGAAGCACAGATTTTACTGGAATTATTATTAAAACCATAATGAACTCACTCTTTGGAGGTTGATGCACACAGTTTCAAATGCCTTTTTAATGTTTGAGTCACTGTGCTCGGAGACAAGCCGGAGGTGGTCATCAAAGTTAATCCGCACAACCAAACTGTCATCTTTGGCGACCCTGAGGGAGACACGTTTCTCACAGTCTCAGTAGAGCTTCAAAACTTCCCCAAAGCTGAAAACAAGGCTTTGAATCATCAAGAAATCTCCAGTTATGTCTCAATGTCTTGAAGGGTTTTGATTCTGCTTGGCTGGTACTGACCATACTGCCCGTGAATCAGGCCAATCCCTAGCAGCTCCAATCCTCATCAGGAGGGAAGATGGCACCACTAGTCCTTCTGCCAACTTCCTGTCCTTCAGTTCCTCCAGGGAATATAGATGGCCAGGGAATTCGCCATCTAGCTGACTGAGGGCTGAAAAGTGCTTTACCAACATTTTGTTCTGGAGCTAGATAGTTCAGAATACTAGATAATCCAGAAAGTAAAAATTAAGACCAAGATATTGTTTCAATCAACCAGTTGAGTACTGTGTGACTGTGACTCTTTTTACTTGTTAGAAACAAAATCTTGGTCTGGATTTTTAATTACTGTACCTGAATTATCCATGTCTGGTTAGTGCAGAGTGATTATGGCATTATGGTTCATCAGTGGGTAGCACTGTTTTTCCACACAACCAGGACTGAGGGTCAAAACCCCGTCACTGATCTTTGCATGTGCAGGTTCAGTGTTCTCCTTCTGTCATGAGGGTTCCCTTTGGCTACTCTAGTGTCCTCTACTGGTCCAATGACAAGCAGTTAAGCTAACTGCTGTTATTAATTTGGCTACAGAGTGTGAGTGTACAGGTACCCTGAAATGTCCTGGCATCCTGTTCTGGATGTCCCTGTGTGCTGGCTGGATTGGGCTCTAGGCCACTGTGACCCCTGCCTAGGCACCGATTCTTGAAATTTTGGCAAAAACATGTCCCACTAGGAAAAGTGCTCATTCTGTTGGAAATTAATAACATTTTCATGTATAAAAAGAACCAAAGTTATAATTAAACATATGTAAGGTTCTTTTATAGGCTTATTTTTTATTTTTAATAATTCAATGATTACTGTATATGCTGGCTCATTGCTTACAAAATCAGTTGTCCTCAGATAGGGGATAATCATTTTAACTTGATTGAAAAAAACAAAAAATAATAATTGAACTGAGAGAGTACATTTTAATATGTGTTATAAACTACAAACTGTGAGTTTTGAACAATATTTACTATTACTTTGTGGTTGCTCAAAATGTGTGCCACATTTTCATCACCACCATATTTATAAAAAGCAATAAAATCGGGCAACTACAAGGTCAACTACATTCCTGAGGACCCCATTTTCAAGCCTTCAGCTCTATGGTATGATTCAAGATCACTTAAGCTCCTGTAAGTTTGCTATTTTGTCTTTAAATTGTTCATATATTTGGACACTGCTACTTTCACAACTATAACATGTCAACACCGTCTCATTTGTAAAAAAAAATATATTAGATTAGATTATGACATAAATGTATACTTTTTACGAAGAGGTCTGAAGTAGCTAGCAACAGAGGGAAAACAAAATTGCTAATGTGAACTCATGCATATCATGATTAGGTTTTTCTCACCACTGTCGGACGTCAACACCATCAGGTTTTCTGTGGACAACCTCCAAATGGTCCACAGTGGGGGTTAGAATATAATTGTTGATCACAATAAATACCAATATGACCTGTGATGCTTCATTACCCTCTTTTGTATTTTTTATTGATGTAATTCCTTCAATATTTCTTCATATCGTCCAACCCTAGGGGAGTTGGTGTGCCTTTCCTCTCTCTCTCAATTCATTAATATGCCACATTTATTTTGATTACTTCATTCAACCTTCACAACCTTCCCCCTAAATCCCCCAATCATTACACCAAATTTTGACTTTATGTTGACAAAAACAAAATAATAACAAAAAAAAAATGCCTATTTTATGAAAATAGAAAATGAAGAGGTTGCACCAGTAAATTGCTGAACATTTGGTCTATAATGGATATACCTTCAGATTTTGTAATTTAAGTACATTTTGAATTTCTGAATTAAAACCTGTTTCATCCAAGTTCCCAAGAATCAGTGTAGGGTAAAATGGGTAGAAGATGGAAAGATGGTCACACTACGATCTACGCAGAGAACACACAATTAAACTGGAACTGTAAAGGACTCAAGGAGCGACCTCACCATTGCTAGCCAGTGCATAAAGGCGCCTTCGTTCACCGCGGCTGCAGTGGGTGGGGAAGGTGAATCCGTCCACACTGCGGCGGACGCTGACGCTGCAGCCCAGTGCATAGGAGCCGTCCAGGTCGTCGCCTCCCTGTCGACCAGGCACACGCCACATGTCAGAGTCTGTGGTAGGATCATGCTTTCTGCTCCGGTGCTCATGCCGCGTGTCCGTCCACCGCACTGTTTGTTTATCCAAAGGAGCATCTTATTGTACTTATAATCCTGACTGTTTACATGTTTAAATAATAATGCAACTGTTTTAGGAACATTCTACTGAATCTAAATGCTCAGGTCGCCATATGTAAGGCTTTCCTTCTGCCAGTTACAGCTCATATGAACTTAAATCAGGAAGAAAAGAAGCTTTGTATACATATGTTACAGAATGATCTTAAAGGGCTCCCAATGATCCATGTTAAGCACAGTACATAAATATATCACTTGATGAACATTGTTTATTTGTTTTTATATTATAAGGTGCACCTTCAAATTGTCGTAGTTAAAGTCGCTCTCCTGTGAGGAGCTGGCGATTTTGTAGCCATGGTAACCCTCGATGACACGGTCAAAAAAGTCACAGAACAGGATGTAGGACTGGGCGTCTCCGGCCAGGCAGCCGACAGACACGGGTCCCGAGGGCGTCCCTGGGCAGGGCAGGGACATGGGAAGGGATCAGCAGCTGAAGCCCAAGGGCTGGTGCAGGGTGAGTTGCGGCTATGAATATAACATTCGCCGTTAGCTGCGCCTCACACATTAAATCATGGTTTGTAACTAGAATATATGTTTTTCTGCTGTTAAACCCTGTACATTTTTTTACTGATGACCTGTAGTCTCAGAATCTTTATTCACTCAGGTTCACCTTAATTTGCAGCAATGCCTTTCTTAGATAAATTAAATAATTCAGTATCTTCTGCTTCCGAGCTGGTCAGGCGTCACATGTTCCTCTAAGATCAGTTTCCATTTCCTGCCGTTTCAGCGGTTGCAGGCGTTACAGATTTAGACCAGACTAAATAAACACTACAAGGGAGAGCCTAAAAATGAATTTTCTTTCACACTTAAATCCCCTCGGTACACCCTAACTTGGTTTTAGTTGTGCCATTGGGGGCTAAAACAGCAAGCTCATTAAAGTGACTTGTTAAGACCTAAAATGCATTTACGATAATATCCTCTAAGTATGGGAGCACACAGTGTATGGTATGTGCCTCAGCAGGTTACAACATAATGGTTACTGGTTCAAGTCCCAAGGTCAGAACAGTAGTTTCACCATTGGGCCCCTGTGCAAGGGCCTTAACCATCAAATTTTCTAGCCATTCTCTGGCCCTACTTTCTCACAAATGACGTACCTTGTTTTGGACAAAAAAGTCTGCTCAATAAATCAAATGTAAACAGTACCAGTTTGTTAGGCGTGGTGTGTGGTTCAGCCGGTTAAGACATAAGAACATAAGAACTATACAAACGAGAGGAGGCCATTCAGCCCATCAAGCTCATTGGGGAGAACTTAACTAATAGCTCAGAGTTGTTAAAATCTTATCTAGCTCTGATTTAAAGGAACCCAAAGATTCAG
>JAABNY020000040.1:18051121-18063085 GCA_015164015.2 Brevimyrus niger | reverse complement strand
ACTCCTGTCTGAGGTGACAGTGACTGCTGCCTGAGAACGGCGACTCCTGTCTGAGGTGACAGTGACTGCTGCCTGAGGACGGCGACTCCTGTCTGAGGTGACAGTGGTTGCTGCCTGGGGACGGAAACTCATGTTGTACTTCACATGTACGTTCAAAGACAGAGCAAGAAAAAAAATCAATACTTCAAAAAATATAAAAAACACCATGAGAGGAACCCATCTCCACAAGACTGTAAGATTGCAACTATTTTCTGATAGTGAAAAAACACCGGTATACATTAGGTCTGCAACAGAGATCTGATCAGGGGTTTTGAGATGGCCCAGCCCATCCAGCTGCCAATCATCACCTCACAGATAACCAAACCACCTGCCTGATTTCACACTGCAGACATCCCATCAGCACCCCGTCCTCCTTTGGACCAGATCCGGGTGGTCTCCAATGCTCTGCACTGCTACAGGATGACAGACTAATGGCATCTCTGACCAAAACGCCACCAGAACTACCAGAACTGCAGAAATGTACCTCTGTAACATGCTCACTCTACACCACAAAACCACAGACAGGAAAGGGAGGCAGCAGTGCACCTGCGCTAGTCCACATTCATACAGCTCAATAGCGTTTTCAAAAGAAAAAGTGTAGAGAGAAACACACTGTAACCAAATAGCCCCACCTGGTTCTGAAGGACCCCGAAAGAAATGAAAAAATGAGGGGAATATGAGAGTAACAACATCCTGTCCGGGAGGTACAGAGACATGGAGAAACCAGCACCTTTAAACTGCGATACATGGGGCAAACAAGTTCATAAAGCAAATTGTGACGTTTCTATTACTGGTGACTACAAATGTCCAGCTGGGGCCCGCGAAAGATACATGCCAACAACACAGAATACAACAAAGTCTACCATCATGTCATACGAAGTTCTGAATACGTTTTCTGAGAGTTTTTCTAAAACCTGTATTGTAACCCCTATAATTACAGATGGGGGTTGGGAACTGTCAAAAATACATACGCAACACTATCGTGACGTGAGCACCAACTTTTGATTATACTTTTGATTTCTACTTGATTTAAAGTTCATTTCCATGATGTAATCACTAGTGACCAAAAATAAAACTTTACTGCTCTCTTCCAATGCTTCAAATGATTCATTGAATGTCGAAAGAATTACACACCTATATATGCGCTGCTCTTCATAAAACCTCTGAATACTCGAGTCATCGTGAAAGGTGTTTAAGGGCGCACGGTGTCAGAACAGATGCTGCCCAATCCTGCACATACTTTAAGATAAATAAATATATTTATTTGTATTAAAGGCCACGAATCAAAGTTGCACACGCCACCAAACTACATCTGCTCGTCGTCAACATAAATATGAGAATTCCAACTTGCAAGTTTTTCCTGATTTCAGTTTAAAATCAACGGTTTCAAATTGACGTTGGTTGCATTAGCGGGTGTTGTATTAGACTCGAAAATAAACGTATCTTTTACTGGGCTTTAAGAAAGCCTGTGCATTGCCAAAGACATTCAGAGATATATACCCAACCAGAAGCATGTGCAGTTCAAGCTACTGGGAAATCCCCGCGGTTGCAATACCATTTCGGTGCGCTGTTTTGGTATACTGCGTTAATATGTCAATAATCCTCTTTAAAAAAAACTGCACCTCCTTAACAATATCAGACATGTAAAATTTTGATAAAAGAAATCGTATCCGAGGACTGGGGTTCAAAATAATGCCTGCTTAGGTAAACAAATGTACTTTCGTTTTTTACAGTGCGCGACATGAATTACACCCTTGTAAAATAAGTTACAGCGCCGATTACAGTAAACATACCTAGTTTCACTGAAATGTAAATCCTGCGACGTAAAACCTGATTTTTATCCGATCTTTTGCGCATATCCCACGGAGGGCTGCGGACGCCAGGTACAGGAGCACTGAACGACTGCGCTTACAAATGGAGCGGAAAAAAGTGAGGAAGTCTAGTGTGCAAAAGCAAGACATACACGAAGTGATAATAAGACGAGGCTGCGTTACAGGGGAAAACTAATAAAACCAATTTACTTAAAGGGACACCAGCTGCATGAATCGCTCAGCCATGTGCTCTGTTATATGATACATGCAGTTATATCTAAAAACAGAAGAATTATGTTGAGAATTCTTGGTTAATATATACATTACAGCTCAGCTTGCAGTGTATATACCCAACGCTGCGCCGTTATCTACCACGGGAAAAGGTGTATAAAATTAATAGCGCAGCAAAAGAATAAGGCCAATACTAGGTTACTTTAAATATGAGTAAAATGTAATAGTTATAATATAAATGTAATGTTCACTATGACACAACCGAAAGACTGATTCATCAACCTGTACCACGCCTCATCCTTAACGTTCATCCGATATGAAACATGCATTTTCCCCTCAACATACATAAATAATGTAATGCTGTAGTGTAGAGTATCAATGAACGTTGTCATTTTTAAAACAAAAATAACTAATAAAACAATGGGTTGATGATAGTTTTCGTATTAAGCTAGGTAATTGTAATGTTTAATTTATTAACTTTTTATTTTGTAAAAAAATGGAGGAGCGTTTAAAACCATTCAGTATATCAGCTATACTGGGGTGGGATTCACTATAAAGCTTCGTGACGCTAAGAGGTTCGTTATCTTTTTCGTTATTCGCCAAGATCGGTCGTTATCGGGACACTCATCCCTGGTCAGTAGGCTATAAAATGTCTTTTTGCTTCCCGCATTGAAGTAGAGAGAAAAAACAGCCTACTCAGATTTGAAGCAGCTGAAAAGCAACCCTTACCATAAAAGAGACGGATGTGATCGCAGTCACCTAGAAGTCTTTTTAAGGGTTTCTGGTAAAACTTTTTCGACCTGTATAGTGGCTATGTAGGGCATGCAGAAAGTGTTCACTGCAAATGTATGGGCGATTATATTCACCTCGGCTACAAACAAGAGCAAGACCAAACAGAATTACGAATAAGACGGATAAATAATACAGCAAACCGACGGCACTAATTACTCCTGAATTTAATGCTTATCCACAAGTTGCATGGGAAGAACAGAAATATTAAACAATGGCTTGTCAATTCATAAGGATGACCGAGGATTTGTCGATATCGTATACACTGCTGTTACAGGGCAGCAAATGCGCGTCCACTATATATACATGGTATAACCTCTTCGGAAATTGCATTTTGTTCTTTCACGCCTACTTGCTCTGACTTACGTTTGAAACTGAATCACAAGCTACTTACGTAAAAGACACATTTAAATATCTATATTTCATCTTACAGAAACATACCGTATATCATCCTACTGCTGACATCTGCAGTGTGGTACAATAAAAGCCAGCGTTTCGACATGATATTAAAATATGAAAGGCCCCTACAAACATAAAATACATAGCAGATTTCCTTACATGTTTTATTGTTGGCAATATGTTTAATTTCCATTATTTGATCAGTATGCTTTGTGTATTCAGTGTCCGAGGTTGCATTTTCAAATGACAACATTATCAAATAGACTGTACACTTGCGGTAATACTGTCTAAAACAGAACTTCGTTAAAAAGTCAACAGTCCAAGTCCAGTAACTGCACAAGCACACTGAATGCTGTATTTTAATAATATTGTAATGAACGAATGGCTGAAAGGAAGATGAGGATCAAAATGTACACAAGAGAACTTTCAATAGGTTGGTATATACTGTAAGACAATCATCTGGAAAAGCTACATCTGCCATATTCCATCTAAGCATGCAGTTCACATTTACTAATTAATTATACGAGAAGGATATGTTTGCAATGTCATGCAGTATAGTTAAGGCAGGATGGCGTGTACTGTAAAAGTCCCAGCAGCCTGCGGGTTTACGGTTACATATATGTTCAGTGTTTCAAGAATACATTAATGCAATAAGTACCATAAGCTAACCCACAATATCTTTTTTAAAGCAACCAATTATAAATATTCACCTGAGATTGTATTCAGGTGTTTGTCTTAATAAAGTACAGTTCTGGAGAGTAAGAACCTCTTTTATCTCGAGCAGGGCCACATTCACTGTCCGCCATCGTGTTTTCATCGATAACGGTATTTTCGGCGCCATGCAGGGAAAATACTTTACAACAGCGGCAACAGACTTTAAGAAGGTCGGATAAGCATATAGAGTTTTGTTCTGTTTTACCGTTCACACTCAAAACCCTAACAATAAAATAATTAAACTACTTTAGTGTGTCAGTGGTGGTTACCAATTAATTGGGATATTCGCGTGGTAACCTAAAAAAATAAAAGGATCTAAATGAAATGTGTACATACCATTTCCGTTCACATTAAAAGAGGAAAAGATAAAAAAGGTAAACTGATTATTTACAAATCTACGAGACTTTTTTCAACAACCAAAAAAAAATCCATAATCATATCTTAATTTCTGTAATGTGTGAAAAAGAATTATAAAATAATAGTTTAAAAAAAGCTTCTCACTAAATAAGAGCACTTTTATGGCAACAACTATTCCACACAAATTAGTCAGGAGTCCATAGCACCAGGTATAAAATAAATAACCAAATATTTACATACAAGACAGAACTAATGTGCTTCTTAAAATTTTAACAAAACTTAAGAGAACAAAAACAATAGAAGGATTGTTTAAAGACACATAACAAAACAATATCCTTAACTTCTAAATTGAGTTTAAAAGTTAAGGACATTGTTTTGTTGTGTCTTTTGATTCTGTGTATATATTTTGGTACTTTCTTTTGGCAGTTATATAACAACGGGCATCACCAATATCCCCCTGGGGTGACTGAGGGACATTTTTTGAACTGCTGTTATGTTTTCAGTCACACATCATAATCTATAATTAAACAATTTGGAAATAAATACAAAACCACAAATAACATGTACTGGATTACAGAGTTTACATAATAAACGTTAAGACTGTACAAAAACTTGACCTGCTTACAACAAACAATAGTGACACCAAACAATGTAGCCTTTTTTGAGGGGGGGAAACGTTCTCTTGCAAACGACACATTCTCAGTGCAAGGACGAAGACTGCGTCTCCGTCTGGATGCCGATCAAGGTTGGGGGCTGCTGGCCGGCAACCGATGCCAAGGAGGGGCGGGGATTGAGGCGGGGGGGCATAGGGTTGGAGGGCCGGATGAGAGGGGGTGGCTGGTTGAGCGCCGGCCGGAGGAATCGGGCCTGCTGCTGGAGCGGCGGAGGCTGGCGGTGCAGGGCGGGGGTGCTGGGCAGGCCAGGCCGCAGCAGGGGCGGCGGCTGGTTCAGGGACGCCGTGCTGGTGGCTGGGGGTGGGGCCAGCAAAGCCTGAGCCACGGGGGATGGGCCTGACGCTGGGGTCATCTGGCCCTGGAGGAGACACTTGGTTAGTTCGCATTTGCTTCTCATCAGATCACCTGACTGATTAACTCGCGTCAACATCAAGCAGTGGGTTAAACAATGCTGTGAAACGTCAGATAATGAGGTGAAAAAGAAAATATTACTGTAACCCTTTCATATTTTTAAACTAAATCAGCTTTTGTTGCTACAGGAAAATTTGAGAAATCGGTTCCCACTCAATAAAGCAATAGAAATTGTTAGAAATAAATCAAGAATTTATTAATAACACTGAGGCATGAGTAGCCCGGAGTTAAACAAACGTTTTGCCAGATTGTGGCTTCATCAGAGTATAACAGAAACTAACAGGATCGAGGTCGTTTAATATAGTTTATTTTATTTTATTTTGGCACAACGCACCGTTCAACTGTTACATTTTTTTGGTCTACCTGGTAGCGCATAGTTTTTAAAAACTGATCTACATAAAGTCATGGCACCCAAAAGGATGTTGTTGGAAGCCATTAACAATTCAAGGCGTTTACACTCATAAGCTGCTTGCTACCATCCTCTTGTCAAAGAAAACAAACAAACAAAAAAAGAAAAAAAAAAAATGTGTACAATTTGCCATATATGACTGCAACACATTTATAACTGAGCAAACAACAAATGAGCTCTGGAAATCAAGGAACTGCAAACCTAATTCTGCCATTGTAATGTAAAGCAATGTCGGGGGATGAGATTAAGAATTTGCGATTAAAATAATAATAATAATAAATCAGTATTATAGGTTGCTTTAAATCATAAACAAGTAACAACTGCCACATGGACGAGGAATACACTCCCTGCTTAAAAAAACAAAATAAAATTCAAAAAGTATTATGTAACCTAAATATATTACAATTTATATGAACAGAGTCTAATATATAGGTGACTCAAAACCATATGATATCAGCTACAAACCATCTATGGCTGTTAATTCACAAGGGTTTTAAGGGTAAGAAGAACGGTCCACAACCTCCTCTTCCTCTTCATCTGTACTCTTCCCTGACGTCGGAGTGTTGGAGCTGTTTTTGCCCTCCTCCCCCGAGGTTGCGGCATCTCCGTTGGGGGGGCGTGTTCCCTGCTCCGCCTCCCACTCCTGCAGCACCTCCTCCAAATTAAATCGACGACGGTAGTTGACAAAGAAGTTCTTTACCTGCCCTACGGTTTTATTACCAATAACGTCGGCGATAGCTTGAAAGTCTTTCCCATATTTCCGGACACCTGGGGATGAAGCACATTGTAGGGATATTCAGAGATGCTCTCCCATATGCACTAATTGCAAATCACCCTCACGATAAATAAAGACAGATGTCGTATATATATTTTACCTATTTGCTAAAGGAAAAGTAACAATTACCTTGAACGGCAAGAAGCTGTTCGTCTGTTGTCCAGCGTGCATTAATTTTCTGGTTGCACTACATGAAAGACATACATATTAGTACACTGATAATATTAGTACACTGAAAATATCAGTGCACAGTATATAGTAGCACACTAATAACTACCAGAACATTTGCTCCCAGGCATATAAACTTTGTGCAGTTAATCCACCTATAATTGTCTTGGGTGATTGTGCATTCATAGTTTCAGAATCAGATCCACAACAGCAGGTGGTCATTACTACCTCGGGCAATCTGTAATCATCTATACCAGATTCCATCTTCTGTTTGAGAATGCTGTTCAGCTGTTTTGCATTTTGAACCTGAAAAAAACAAAGTCACAAAATGAAACAGATCTGGTATAGCAATACATTAATACTAAAAGAATGAAATATCTGAAACATTAAAGCAAATGACCATTAAGTCAACAACAGAACTATATTAAGTACGACTTGCTGACAGTTTTGGGCATAGCTTTAAATCCTAACTTTTTAGATGTCACCACACACACATCTAGAACACTTTTACTTTGATGACCATTTGGTCCAACACTGAGATTTCACCGGTGAACAGCAGACTGAGATTTCTGCCCCAGAATGGTAAAAATGTGATACCTGTCGCTTTAAGGACACCAGTTCCATGTCCAGCTGCCTGAGGACGGTGTTGGCAGCTGTGGAGCTGCAGGATACGGCCACTACGTCCTCTTGAGTGAGGTACATGCCCTTGGGCGGCCGGCACTTGGAGCGCTGGGAGTGGTGGCGGTGCTGCAGGGTCTGATGCTCTCTCCTGCCCATCCCGATCTTGGTGGTCGGGGTCGGTGGCTCCGAATGGGTCTTTGGAGGACAGCACACATGTGCATGAACAGACGGCTGAAGAACAGCAACACAGATCTCTAGGTATCTTCCTGAAGTTGAACCAGTACAAGGCAAAAAAACACGGCTAGAAAGTCGTATCAAAATTCTGAGAGATCTGCTCGTTCAAATTCTGACTACAATTAATGTGAGTTATTTTTTTCAAATAAATTAAAGACATTTTTGAGGAAAGTTACCTCTTTTTTTGTCTCCTTGGTGGGGTCATAATCACTGTCATTTGCTTCAATAGGATTCGCCTCTTCCATTTCTTCATCACTATCATGGAAAGTGATTTATTACTTTTTATGGAAATCAGGTGCAAGGGTTCTTGCACAGCCAGGTACTGGAGAATTACCTCTCATCTTGGTTGCTCCGACTTGCTAGTTTTCTCGCTTGTCTGTCCATCAAACTTGTCCTGGAACGGGTCTTTTTCCACGAGTAGTAGTACTTCACTAGACTGGAAATAGACTTATCTGGCAGCTAGCGAAAGACAATAATTGGTACATTGTTAAAAACTAAAGTGCTAACTTAAGGGTATGACAATGCCAGTGATTTTAACTAAAGAAAAACCCCATCATGTTTCAATACTAAAATAAGAAATACATCACATAGAAATTTGCACAGATCCAACTACAAGTGAGGGTTATAATGTAAAAGCAGCACATCACGTTCTAGAAATGATACACAATAGATCCTAGGTGACTAGTTACCATTTGTTGAATCCTGTGAAAGCTTTTGCCATGAAAACTAAAGGCCTGCTCAAATAAGACTTTGTCTTCCACAGTCCATTCATCAGGGAAGGGAGTGAAGTTGGGCAGGTCTGCAAGCGACTTCTCAATGTTATGTTTGTGCCAGAACAGCATCCCCAGAGCCTGCAGGGGGCACCAGAGAGTCAAAGGTGTGGGTTTCATTACAGAAAACAGCTTTATTAATAAAATTATGCATGAACATCATGTTATCTACACTTGCATATCAATATTATTGTTTCTGCCTAGCTATTTTCAGGAATTTCACTATCAATGGATAAAAAACCAACCTGCTCAACATTGTATCCATGTTTTTCTTTTGCAATGGCAATATATTCATCCACTGCGAAGAGGAAACACAGTTAGCGTAAACAGAGCAGAAAGGTGAAAAAGAGCTATATAAATAAGAGCAAATGTCAATCTTACATTTAGCATCAACAATTGTATGGTATGGAGACCATACCAGCATCCCTCCACTGTCCTTCTCGCTGTACTTTGTAGATCCTATATAAAATTGAAAATAAAAACAATTAAACTCATATGAACTAAGAAATTTCTAAATATTCACAGTAATCCCCTTACCCCATTTTTAGATTTATTCTATGAAAAGTAGAAGTTATAAAGCCTAAAAATAAAGCAAAAACTATTTAGTACGGGCTGCTTTTCATCTCCAGCTTACCATGACAAAAAATACAAATATCCAACGCTAAAACAGTAAAAAAAAATGATATGAATGATACAACAGACCAATAATAAATCTATGTATTGAATTCTAAATATTAATTAACATGTTAGGAACCTATACTCAGAACATATTTAAAACATTTCACCATTAATGCATGTTCGCGAATGTAAAGCGTTTGTGTATTTATATACTATGAGGTCGCAACACACTCGACGTTTAATAGAAAAGTTTATAGAAAGGTTCGTTTTCCGGCCGCCGTCCCCGGGGATCTGTGCCCACGTTTAAGTTTAACTGCAGTCCCCGCTTCTGGTCCCATAATGCTCCTACGTGAAGATGAAAAGGTTGTAGTTCCTCTATCCGACTTGGCACAGGAGGTCAGCTGAACCGCCTTCAAAATGTCGCGGAGGCACGGCGATCGAGCAGCAAACTCGCCCGCCCCATTAACACTTTGCGACGACACATTTTTGTAGTTCATTCACTCGCCAGGAAGCAACCAAACGCGCGTGACATCGGCTGTCAAGTTTCGCAGATCAAGTCGCCGTATGAGTTGTTTTAAAGAAAATCTCCATAAATAGCTTGATCATGGCCAAGAAGGAGAATAAACGAGTTGGGTGGAAAGGGTGCATTGCATGCATTCGTGCAGCGCAGTTAAGGGGACCGGAGAGGCCGATCCACGACTTGTCTATTAGTAACTACAGACATCGTTTCATTGCATCTACTCCGACGCAAATGAATGCCTATATTAAAAATACATTAACCAGGAGCATTTTAATATATCGATGAGACCCTAAAACTAACTAATAAGCAAAAAGAGCAGCTTTCGCGAAGTCATTAAATATACATATAACAATTAAAATAACGCTCGAAACTTATACATTAAAAACTTTCAGATAAACCGTCCATAGTTATTTTTGTGTCGCAATTTTTATTAAAAAAATACCATTACATGTTGAGGTTTAAACACTGAGATCGAGGCTACCACTTGCCAGCGTCAGGTACTGTACTGCTAGCAAGATGGTTGATATAGTCGATAATACTTTACCAGGATCGTATTCAGGAATAGTCGCTTGATATTCCGATCCCACTCGCATTCCAACGTCTAGAAGAATAAACACAAAATAATGCAAAAACTATTCCAACAAAATATATATTTTTAAACAAATAATAACTAACTACAATTAAAAGACAGAGTTCGAGGCTATACCATGCTCTTCGTCGCTGCCACTATCGTCCGAAAAATGTCCATTCGAAGCGTTGGATGGGCTTTTCGTCCCATTTGATCGCCCTTTCCCAAGATATTCAGAACCCTTTTCCATCATCCCAGGCATTTATAATTATTTATTAGTTTTTCTTATTCAAATAAAAAAAAAATCAAGCGTTCAATGTACTTCTCCCTAACCGTGCTGTTTTGTACCAACCCCAGGTCTGCGCAGTAGTGTCACTGAGCAAATGTCAAGTATTAATCCACCATCATCTTCATCGATTCTTGTTTTTTGGAATCATGTCACAATTTTCCGTATGTTCACAAAAACTGTAAATGGGAATTGTTTTATAAAGAAAGTTTTATAGCAATATATACCTCTAAATCTATCGACTGTTATAGGCCCTATTTTCTTCAGCGGAAGGAATTGTCGCAACCGTGCAGTCGAACTACGGCCTGAGCTTAAACCGGTTGAAATAGAAAACACTTTGCAAGACTGGACGTCGAATTTTGTGATTCAGCTAATTAAAAAAATGAATGTAAATTGCATTTAACAACAATTTTACTGTTAGAAAGTAGAAACAGAAAAATAGAAGACTTTTCAAATCATTAAGTCAGCAGTTTTCCTTTGACAAACTTACTGTTGCAACTCTCAACCTTAACAACTTGTAAAATATAATAACAGTCTTGTTAACCAGGGAGTTAATAAGTCATGGGAACACCCCATTTCTGTGAATATACGTGTTAATATCCTTATATTGTTTTAATCAATCAAGTAATGTATGCAAATGTTTTGGCAGAAAACGCCAATACTTCGGCAGTTTCTTACTAATTCATATACAGTTTATAATGATATACAGTTTAAAATTACACTTTGTTGCTGTTTTGTATATAGATATTATAGACAATCAATAGCAATTTTTCTACCAGCAGATGGAGGCAATGCACTTCTTTGAGAAACCAGCAGGAAACCGTTGCCAAATTGTGACAAAAATCGAATTGCCAGTAGACAATCCTCTAGTTGTCCAGGTGATAATAATATATAATGTAATAGTGTCAAATCACAAAATCGGCAAATGGAGCTTAGTGTAATTTTCAAAGAACCTCTATTTGCTTTTGTGTTGAAAATATTGACAGCGGTTTTGGGTAGCCTACAGGCTCATCTTTAACATCTCCCAAATGTAGGCTAAGCATTACGGAAAAAAGTACAGGATCTTAATTCTGTTTAGAATAATCAACAAGAACCAGGCATATTTATTTGTTTATCAGCCAGATATGATGTAATTTAAAATCCAAATTCATCAAATAAAGTTTAAATGAGACTTGGAACTGTACCCACTTAAAATCTGAAATAATTGATAAATACGTATATGCGTATAGTCTTTAAATACTACGATTAACTACTGCACGATGTTAGCGCAGTTTAACTTAAACATGTTTGTATAATTCTGCGATGGGCTGCCCCCCTCGTCCTGGGTTGTTCCCCGCCTCGTGCCCGTAGTTTACGGGATAGGCTCTGGACCCCCTGCGACCTAGAAGAATAAGCGGTTTGGAAAATGGATGGATGGATGTTTGGAGACTTAGCTGAACTTTGGGTCTCCATTTATTTAACTGATGATATAGGTTATCATAAATGTAACTCATATTTGTAGTTGTAAAACGCAGTAAAAGTTCTATGTTCTACAAAAACATTTTTTGTTTGTAATTCGACTGGTTAAGAA
>JAABNY020000040.1:18037707-18050942 GCA_015164015.2 Brevimyrus niger | reverse complement strand
TGGTAAATCCCGGAAATTTATGACGGGGCGGTATATCGTTGAAACCATCTATACATTTTCTATACACTCTTGTTCTATTCAGAAACCCCAGATGAAAACTCCTCAGACGTAGATCCAGGGCAGAGACTCGAACCTTGGTCCCAGGGAATAGCGCTAACCACTGCGCCACCCACAAAAAAAGATAAAAATATATGCTTCGTTGTTGTTTACTAAAATTACACAATAATCATACTGTTTCAGATCTGTTAACTTTGATAAGGATTAGCAGGAGAGAACCCTAATGTCTTGCCACATACGGTCTGTCAAATTTAAATACAAGCACGGCAAAATAAATAATTTACGTTCTTGTCGTCAAGCTGCCTAAAGCTAATACATTTCAAATAGAGAATTTTGGTCTTTTGGAGATTTAAGTTAGTTTTCATTAAAGTTTCGGTCTTTGCTCCAAAAACAATGCCCTTCAAAGCCCCGCAGACGTGAATCATCGCGACATGATCCACGTGTCTTTCAGCGTGGTGACGTCACCCGAATACATTTCAGGCATGGCCAGTACTTTGAATTTGTGCCAACTAATTGCGTATAATCAAACTATTAAAAGTACGATTGTTCATACACTTGTCCTGGTATTCTCAGGACAGTTTATTTTTGTTTATTTATTTCGTCCAACCCAAAAATTTCCTTTTTTTCCAAATAAATCATGTTTTGTATTGTATTGCTGGTAAATATAGCACGTTTTTTCCATTTTTTTGCTTGCACTTCATGCTTTCTGCCAGCTGATGGACACCAAGCCCCATTCATGTGCGAAAAGCAGGCATCGGATCCAGTTCGCCACCCAACCAGAAAATCAAGGGACGGATCAACCTTCACTTGTTTCCACTTTTCTTCGACAGGGGGAGTTGAGTCTTGGGCTGATCTAGGATCACGGAGGCGAGATGCTTACATCCGAGTCCCACTCTGAACGGAGACCATGAAGACAGCGGGTTGGGAACAGCGCCCTGCGGATAGTTTTAGGGACCATCCGGACAATTCAGACACTTTCCAGACGTACTGAATGAAACGTTCGGGATGGCAGGAGGACGAAGAGGACTGGTAGCACCCCAGAATACTTTTCTAGAGAACATTGTAAGACGATCAAACGGTAAGAATTAACACATACCTTATAAGCATCCGCTTTAAATGATTAACTATTAGAGCAGTGATTAATAATATTAGTTTTTAATCGATTTGCGTGCGGAATACATGCATGCTCATCTGCACAAACCAAATGAATGGTGGAAAATCAAAACAAAATGCACATTTAATCTATCGCAGTGTAATGTCTCACAAAACAATTCAATAACATGATTCTTATATTAAAATATTTCTCTTTGATGCATTGAACAAGATTGTTAGGAAGAGTTCTCTACACTGCAAGGAATAAATTAATGTCACTGTCAATGGTATCATACTGTTAACTTTCATATTATACAATTACAGTTACCTGACATGGTGAGCACCAGGTACTGTCCCTGGTAATCATATTATTTTGAAAACAGCTAGTTTCGTCATGTGTTTATTAACGATGTGTTCCCTAAACATCTAGGTGACATTTTTCTGTTTTTCCCAGGTCTCTACTAAACATTTCGCACACGTGCTTGTAATATGCTTAAAAAGTCCCGCACTCATCGTGGTCTAATTTCTTGAATATTTCCTGGTTTTTATTTTAAGGATAACTGAATCATTTATATGTACACAGTCCGAATAATACAAAGTAACAGGTAAACTTCATATTAACCAACCGCGATGTTTTAAATTTGCCAGATACATACAGATGGTGTATTAAGAGCAGGTATAACATACATATCACCTGTGATCGGAGAATAGCTAGATTTTTTTAAACAGTTCTTTTCAACAGTTCGTATCTCAACGTGATTCTCTTTCATATAAACTGGCAGTCTATAACCGAATGGCTCGTCCAGTCTAGTTTATAGTGACAGTTATAGTTATCCTGTGTCTGAGGGTAAAACCGTACTTAGCGGGTTTCCCTCAAAAACACGGTTGAGCTAAAACTAAATATATATCATTTATGCAGACAGATTGCTTAAGATAGTTTGGATTATTTGGGCTGCCTGTCATGTTCTGGTATCTAAATGTACTTATGACATTCCTGGAATAATTATCAATGATTTTAAGGAACAATTCAATATATGAATGAGTTTGTACGTTTTTATTCTTTTTTTGTTGTGCTGAGAATATTTGATGGACATCTAAAACTATAGTTATGAACACACCTGTTATTGTAATATGTTGAGCATAAGAACTTATTTCACTGCAATAATGCAATTATTTACCTGAACCAGTTGGTGACAGCTGTATTTTTAAATACATTTGCGTTCTGGTACTGTCAGTCACCTAAGGCTGAAAAACCATATTTGCTTTAGATTGACTCTGGAGTACCTCACTCACACGGTCTCATCCAAACAGTCGATGCTTACGGTCTTTGAAGTTCTTTTAAGCAAATGTTCAGTTGACTGACTCATTATAATACATCTTGGGTTTTGGATGATTTTTATTTCTGTAAAAATATTTCACACTGAAATCTGTATTTTGATGCTTGACAGTGCACTCAAAAAAAGATTATTCTTGTATATTAAAACATGCTATGATGTTCTTTTTGGAAAAAAGGATGTTTTTTTATATTATGTTTGTTTATATTCACAATATGACATAACAGGAAGTATTATTGTTTCAATATGCAGGAGACCATCTAGAGCATCTCTTTACATGCTGAACATTCTCCTTGTCAGTTAAAAAACGATGACATTTGTAAGTTGTTTTTGAAATTTGTCGTGTGTCTTTTACACTTAACTTCTGCAGAAATTCACAAGTACCAACATGATCGTTTCAAAGAAATATCAACACTTTGATGAATCGCAACTTTCACTTTCACCGTAATCAGTTTCCTTACTCCGTTGCACATCAAAATGATGAACAGTACTTTGGTTGGTTGAAAGTTGCCCAAGTCATGCTGCTCTGCTGTCTGTCAGGTAAATTGTGGGACGTTAAAGGGCATCTGGTGCAGCCAGAAGAATGGGAACATGTACAATGCAGAGGGGCAACAACTGTAGTGCCCACCATTCACCACCCAAAATGGCAGTACAGAAAGACTGCAGTGACTGCAATTTCTTTTCTTAATGTAACATGTAACAAAGTGCCTTTATGCATGAAACAATGAATAATAAAGGGATCCTTTTTATTTTTGGATGTGAGGTCAAAGGGCCAGTAAGTATAGCTAACCAGAGACAGTGCAAGCTTATGGTATATTTTAAATCACACGCACACCTGTTGTTCTTTTCGGGATCCACTTTGCTTGTTATCGTCTCCTTCCCATTTTGGAAATTTTAACACTAAGCTGCATCCACTTGTATTTTGCCATTTGCAGTTGTGATGTGTAGCTCAGTGGGATAGAATGCCATGTGTTTGTAACCAGAAGGTTGCTGATTCAAATTCTGTGATTGATCGGGAGATGTCAGTGTTGGGCCTTTGAGCAAGGTTGGAATCCCTTAGTTGTTCCTTTAATCATCTGACCCTAATTTCTCAAAAATAAAGAAAAAAATGGATATAAACACACACACATAGTCTTTGGATAAGTACAACCGCTGCACAAATCTTTGTATTTTGTCAGTGTGTGTACATCAGGGCTCCATTCTATAAACTATCAATAAGTACAGGTATCTGTGTATGTATTTATGTGCGTGTGTGTGTATCATAAGTGCCGTAAGTGCAGTATGGCATTGCATTCAGCCTACAATCTATCCCATGAAGCACTATTCTGTTCTAATCCATTTTGTCTATATAGTGCATTTTCACAACATTACATTGTCTCAAAGCTCTTCACATCATTTCTGCCGAAAACCCCCAGAGAGCAAGCGAGAAGGGACAGTGGCAAGGAAAAACTCCCTCAGGAAGAAACCTTGGAAGACACCAAACTCAAAGGGGCAGCCCAACCTCCACTAGGCAGGAGACACCCTGGATAGGACGGCATCTTACTTTTTCTGTATTTTATAACCTTCTTGTCTTTTCCTTTTTCTTCCTTTCGTTGACAAGAGTAATTTCCAAGCAATACTGAACATTTCAGGTTCAGAAGCTACAAATCCAGACCAAGATTTTGATTGTACCACCCTGTTAAGAAACACAATCTTGGCCTGGATCTGCAGCTTCTGGATCTGAAATGCCCAACACAACTTCCAACTTAGCTGTACCTTGTGCAGTGACTGTAAAGGCATTCATTCATTCATTCATTCATTCATTCATTCATTCATTCATTCATTCAGTCCTTTATTCATTTAAATTCACCTACCTTGAGTAAATCAGAAACATCACCTACATAAACACATACAGACCTGACGCACTCAGAGCCTAACAGCAGGAATATAACATGCTACATTGAGTCGTGAGGCCACAGTGCAGCTCAGTGATTCACATTGTGCCCCACAACATTGCAAGTTAATTTTCTGTTAAATGTAAAAATGCAGATTAAAAAATTAACAATTAAAGTAAAAAATTGATGTCTTCTGTATGGTTTAAATTACCCTTTTTAAAATGGCTTTAACATAACTGTGGTGCCCATGGATATCTGCTGTTTTGTTAGTACCCGCTGACAGTGGTACAAATACTGTTGTTAGGTAACATTTCCAAGTAGCCACACCTACTGTCTCTGCCTTCAGTTATCTGAAGTTTAACATACTGAGTCTCTCCAAGATGCTGCTACTGCTCTGGGTGGTGGCATTAGGATGTGGGATCACATGGTTGGAGCTGTGGGGTTCTTCAGGTTACGCTCTTCTGTAAATTTATAGCCTGACAAAAGGGCAAAGTGAAATATAGGAAGCCGTATTACTATTGAGACAGCTTTCAGTAAGTTATATACATAATATATAATTTATTATATAATATAATTTATAATATATAATGTGTAATATCTGTTACTTTTTTTTGTTGCTTGTTATCTTTTGTCATATGGTATTTGGAAGTCATCATCTAATCAGCCAGACATAGAATGTCATCCTTTTTTCATAACCAAACTATGTCCGTATCCAGAGCTATTTAGTATGAGCTTATCAGCCAGCTGAGAGAAGCGCTGTGATCCTTGCATGAAATGTCAGACCAGAAAAATAATAAGAATGAAGGAGACTTCACTCTGAACTGCAATATTAACCTTTTGTACAAGCGTTTCAGAGTACATTAGAAATTTGCCAATATGGAGAAATCATTAATTTTGTCTGAGCCATTAAAAAAAGGAAATCACTTCTAAATTACTCTTGAAAATAATATTTAAATAAAACAGATAATACTAATAAAGTCGTTAAAATGCATATGAGAGTCTTTTAGTCCTGGGTAATGATAACTAGGAGTTCCACTCACGCTGCTCAGACAGTCTGTTTTCGTGATTTTGTCCCTCTACTGGTACTATTCGTGCTCAGCTTGGAAACGCGTCTGCGATGGAGCAGCAGAAACGGCCATCTGCCTTCTCCACTGTGTGACACAGCCGCTCATAACCTTGATGAATCATCATCCTGTGTCCTGTGTATAAATTAGCATGCTTTCCTTCTGGGATTTTGAATACTTTGTTAGTAAAACATGTGTTTTCCAGCTCATTTGCATATGAATCAATCATAATCTGCATTGTGGACACACTTGGGCGCCTCCCACTTGTGCACTTACTCTGAGTTTCTTATTCTTTAATACAGCCTTTGGTATAGAAGCACAAATAGGTTTATCAGCCAAAGGTCACATGTATATCTTCAGAAGTGGAAAGTTCAGATCCAGAGACTAAAGTCCAGACCAAGATTTTGTTTAAACTAACCAGTTGAGTCCTCTGTGACCATGACTGGTTAGTTGAAACAAAATTTTGGTCTGGACTTCTACTTTCTAGACCTGAACTGTCCACCCCTTCTTATTTTACTGTATTATAGGCATTTGATAGATGGCCAAAAACAAAATCAACTCTTTTGGTAGGATCTTTCTTTGCTGTTAATTTAGTTTAGTTTAATTGTCAAAATATGGCCTGTGGTGTTTCTGTCTTTTAAACCAATAAAATAAGAACATCTTAGTAGATGGTGAGTCTATAAATCTTTTCCTTTTTTGTGTGGTTTCAACAGACACCAACTTTGTTCTGGGGAATGCCCAGATTGTGGACTGGCCCATTGTGTACAGCAACGATGGTTTCTGCAAGCTGGCTGGCTACCACCGGGCTGAGGTCATGCAGAAGAGCAGCACGTGCAGGTAGTCACCGCCGCTGGGCTGCCCCCAGTCCACTTCGCATCAATTCAGGGCATATTCATGCTTGGTCTGGTTGCCTTGTTCTGTGTTCAGGCATGGTTATCTGTGCTCATATTGCGCTTAATAATCCGAGCCCGAGCATGCTTTCACCATTACTGTGCAACTTTTTGCATTAAAGAAAACAAAAGAAGAAATTTGCCATCACACAGCACAGCGGAGTTTATGGTTAATATCCTTATTTGATCAAATTTGGGTTTTGGGTGTTGAGGCAGTTGTTCCTAAATAATCCTTTCAAGCCCAATTTCCCAGCAAACCCTGCATCTCAGCCACAGACTGGACTTTGGGGGTCAAATGTGCTTGGGTATGGTAGAGTTCATCTAGTCTGAGTACACCCTCAGACTCTTAGAGGACCCAAGTTAAAAAATGAGTGTTTCCTCACAGAAAAAAGCCAGTTTACATACATATTTGAGTTACGCTTGACAGAGCAAAACACAGAGGAAGACTTGGAACTGTTCTGCAGACCATTTGGCTGTCAGTAGCTTTTATAAGTCCTTTATTATAAGGATAAACATGTGTAGGAGTAGCGTGATGTGGAAACACAGCCATCCGCTTTCTGACAGAAGAGCTCTCCACTTCCTGCCCCGTCAAACGAGGGAGTGCTCAAAGCTTAAGAGTTCCACTCCCTTCCTCTCATCCATATCCCACTCCAGTCTTTCCAATAAAATAAAGGGAATATTGCAGTAGACTATGCAAATGCGCAATGTCAATGGCACTTAGCCTTCACACTTCCAATGTTTGCATGAATTATGTTAAAATGTAATGCTTTGATGTATTAAAAACAACCGGTGCCTTTTGGTCTGATGCAGTTAGACATGTGTTTCTATGTCTATTATAGTCCTGACTCTCCAATTTACACAAAGTCCTTTATTTTACTGAAGATGGCAGGAACTAGAACCAATAGTACAGTGAAAGAATGATTGAATGTTTCTGAATTCAGCTTTAAAAATGTAAATAATGTACACCTTTTATGTATTTTGTTTTTCTTTATCAATGCTATTAGTCTGTACAACAAATGAATAATAACACAGCATCAGGTACTCTTATGGTAGAGTAATACCTGGAGTAAGTTTGGGCACATCTGTCACATGGCTATTTTAAGATTTTATTCTCGTAGAACTGTGGAATAAGTGTTACTCTGTTTACAAGTAACAAATGTAACAACAGTGTTTTTTAAATTTCTGCCATTATTTAGCCAGAGATATGATTCACATTTGACTGCTGAATAGATGCAAGAAAGTAAATTCTAGTCTTCTGCCATCTGCACAAAGAAATGAAGAGGGTACCCCTTAAATCCACCCCTGGTTGGAATTAGTCCAGCTTTGTGATACCATGTGCTAATTATTTGTATAAATGTTCCACAAGGGAGCAACCTGTTTTTTTTTATTATGAGAAATGGCAATATAGCATTTTTCCTGCCTGCACACAATTGTCTTGTCTCTAAAGGGAAAATCATAATAAATATAAAAGAATAGAAAGAAATTTGAAGTGACTCAGTGGATATGTAAACACAAAATGTCAATGTTTGGGGTTCAGCTGGAGTTGTCCATTATTTTTGTTGACAGATTATTTCAAGAGGTTTTTACAATGAGCAATTTGATTAGAGACTTTGTTAACCAGATTATTTACAATGGAATGATTTTAACCGAAGATTACAAAAGCATCCATCTGCCAGAAAAAGAACAGATGAAACTCTTCTTTCCGGGGAGCTCAGTGCTAATCTTGGGATATAGCCGTCAGCCGTCACATTACAATAATCTGTCTTCATCGATGAGGCAGCCAGTGCTGGAATTTACCTCAGGTTACTGCTTGGAGTGTCATATAGTATTTAAAAAGGGGGTTATGCTCACATCTACTCAGTCGTTGGCTCTTTCTTCCCCAGGGGATTTCCCTCACTTGCATTCTAAACCATATTTTGCTGTTTGTTTGCATTCTTATGTGATTCTGAGTATCCTGTACAGGTAACTTTGGCCTTTATGTGATTCTGAGTAGCCCGTACACGTAACTTTGGCTATGTCTTGTTTTATTGAATTCTATGCATGTGGAAATACATATGGTTTTGGGACCGGTCCATCGCCATGGACACTTTCTGATTAAGACTATGACTAATACTCAAAAATTATTTGACGGATCTTTTTCAAACTTTGTAGACATTATAGGCCTGATGAACTGGAGGTTATTCAATTTTGAGACAAATCAGAAAGCAAAGCTACTTAATGGCAGCAAAGGGAAAAGTGACTACAGATGACACTTGGCCTCTTGATTGTGATAAGCCAATAAGCATTTGATCGATATTAGTACTGTCATCTCTTGTTATCCAGGATTAGTTCCAGGATCCTTCACAGATACTAAAATCTGTGGATGCTGAAGTCCATTATATAAATCGATGTAATATTTGCATTAAATTTAATTAATTAAACATTTTAATTTATGGACATCTTGTTGTATACTTTAAATTATCTGTAGGTTACTTATAATACATTATACAATGTGAATGCTATATAAATAGCTGTTATACTGCACTGTTTAGGGAATAACAATGAAAAGATAAAAAAAAGATAATGACAAGATTAAAATCTGTGATGTTCAGTACAGATGCAACCATCATAGTTCATATTGAAAATATGGATATAAATATGGAAAATTCTCAATACATCCATGTGGATTGCACTTAGTGCACATTGTGCAACATATTCAGGATGCTTTTTGGAACTTTCTGATATTTTAAAATTTATTTTCAGAGCCGTGGTTGCTTGAATTTGTGGATGCGAATCTGATGTACATAGGGCACCATTACTTCACAAAAACATTGCGTGGATGAAGATCTGTAGCTGATTTCATTTTGAGATGTATGAGCTGAGGTAGCAGTACTGTGTGGCAGCAAAGGAAGGAAATGGAGACTGTGAAAACATTTGGTATTGTGGACACAGTAACTTTAAAAATATTTGAAAGATCTTTTTCAAACTCTACAGATACATTATATGGGTGAAATATTATTGGTAGTAGTCCGGTAGCCAACCAGTGAAATTCATCATGGGAAATTGAATTATGTTACTTATCCCTATAGTCTCATCAAAGAACAGGCACAGATCTAGTGAACTGATTACATTGAGAGAAGTTGCACAATGTTGGGCTTTTCATAAGAATTTTTGGAGAGTTACAGCGAAAGTGTAGGATAGGCTTTGACAGTGTTACAGTGGTATTGTTGGGATACTCTATTATTTTTTGTTACGATTCTTACTCTTTTGTCATGGAATGCTGGTCATATTCCAAATGTGAAAGTAATAAAAATATAACTTTTTACACATATAAAGAATACAAATAATATCAATGACACTTCAAGACATAAGAAATAGTAAGAAATAATAAGACAAAAAATACAGTTAATCACTAATTGGTGGGGAAACGGTATGCAAATTGCTATGTAAGTGAAATGTGTTAGTAAATATAGTGAATAACTTTAAGAGTTGTGTGTACTAACTAAGACTGAGCATTTGAGTAAAAACATATTCATTGATTTTCACATTTCCAGCTAATCCATCAAGTAATTCTAGAGATTGTAGAGGCTGGGACATGTATGAGGAGTTGGGATTAGATAGGGGCTGTTGGGGCTGTTCAGGGAATATTGCTGTCGTTCAGACAGTATCTTTCCTACTTGTCTGTTCCATTGTTTTCTTGCTGTGTGTGTTTTTCTTTCTTGGATTCAGGAGAATATCCAGTAAGGCTTCAAGTGTTTGTGCCCATTCCCTCTCTCCGTGTGACAGATTTGTACCTTTATAGTGTTTTAGTTAAGTAAATTAATCCATGGAACAAATGAGGGTAAAAAATGGACAATTCCTGGGAGATATGATGTGTTATCGCTTAATCTTTTAGAAAAACAAACAGGTCACGGCTACTGCCTATCCGCAAATATTCATTTTTAATCTGGATGGGTAAATGCAGTATGATGCATTTACCATCGTATCTATGATACCATCAGTAGAATTTAGGTCACTTTGAGGTATAAAAATTATGTAAATTAATGGTTGGTGTTGTTGTGATGTAGTGTAAAAGAAACATCTAGCAGACGTGAGCCATGTAATTAAAACTATAAAAAAGCATGAATTAAAACAAATAAATGTGGCTGTGTTATATTAGGTGTCACTGGGTATGTGTATGTATAATGTGCATGTTTAGATAAAATAAGGGGTGGGCTGGATGCACACAAAAATATAACAAAATAATCACAATAATTTGGTAACCTTAAAATATGCAAATGAATTAGCATGCAAGAGAAGTCATGCTTTGTAACCTAATACTGAAAGACAAAAGAAATTTCCCTTTAAAATAGCTTCTATATATAAGTTCTGCTGCATCTTTCGCATCTCTCACTTTATTTTGTATTTTTTTTTTAAAGTTTAATGCTCAGCTGCAGTCAACACACAGCATGTGATTATCAGGAAATAAAGTTTAAGACTATGAATGGAACAGCGACGTATCCACAGGAGGCGTGCATGAGTGTGCATTTCTGCATGCAAACCGCAGACTGCACAGAGGCATGCACGAGTGTGCATTTCTGCATGTAAACCGTAGACTGCACAGAGGCGTGCACGAGTGTGCATTTCTGCATGGAAACTGTGGACTGTTTAAAAGTGGGGGAATGATTCCAAGGCTACGGAGCAAGAAAAAAAGTGAAGCTGTCCACAGCAGCAGATCAGAAATGGCGATAGATGTAGGTCATCGAGTTGATGGATGAGGGGAATATAGATGAGAAATTATGGCCTGAATGTTAAAAATGAACAGAGGCTCATAACACTGCGCTTAACAGACCACCATTTTTGAAGTTTGAAGTTAACAATGCAGAAAGTGAGGTGAGAGAAGATAATAATGAGAAGGCTTTGGTATTTGTGAATATTACATGAAGCATGAAAACTAGAGAAGAGAGGTATAGAAGATCTGCACATCTGAAAATCAGTGATATAAGAAGACCTCTGCTGTCATGCTATTGTAAAATTTCTACGCTGTGCTGCTTGCTGCTTCTGGGGTCTCGTCAATAACTGTATTGATATGTTATTGTAGGTGAGGGCATTACTTTGGGTTGAACTTTGGGGAGGGCATTACTTTGGGTTGAACTTTGGGGGGGGCATTACTTTGGGTTGAACTTTGGGGGGGGCATTACTTTGGGTTGAACTTTGGGGGGGCATTACTGTGGGTTGAACATTGGGGGGGTTGAGATTCCATTTTAGGGTGTCTAGGGGGGTGTATTGGCTGGTTTTGATTATTGGGGGGTTACAACCCCTCATTTCTTCATAATTTACACACATGGTTGTAGGTGTAGCTGTGTAAATACTCACTTAGTCCTTATAAAACTATTAACAGAAATGGCAGATTCCTCTTTTTCACAGTCATAATGTGTGCCATTGTGCTACATTTGTCTTAATGACACATGTTTCTTTCTGTAAATGTTGCCTGAAGAACATACCTTGGATGTACAATGATAATTTATGTGTTTTTTTAACACGCGCTATAATATGTATTTTATTATCATCTCCCCTTTATGTGTTTTCCAGCTTCATGCACGGGGAACTCACCGACAAGGAAACATGTGAGAAAGTCCAACAAACCTTTGAAAACTATGAGACAAATTCATTTGAGATTCTTATGTACAAGAAGAACAGTAAGTCACCAATTCCTAAAGAAAAAGAAACCAAGATTATCTGATTCCCACAACATTATTAAACATAATTTAACTATCATTTAAATGTAATGCCAACTTTTGGTACTTCTATGGGCTGAACAGCCACAATATCATTACCCATGTGATTCTTACTTTGTTTTCTGCAGGGATGCCAGTGTGGTTCTTTGTCAAAATAGCCCCCATAAAGAATGAACAGGACAAAGTGGTACTATTTCTGTGCACCTTCAGTGACATCACAGCCTTCAAGCAGCCTATCGAGGATGATTTATCTAAAGGTTGGTTTGGGACACTAACACACATGGGAACTTCCAGTGAGCTGTTTGTCATGCATTATTTATCCATATCTGAACAAGTGTTACAAAGATGCAATGTGAAATACCTTTAGGGTAAGTTTAATTATAAATTTCCATTCCAGAACATCTGATAAAAGCAGTGTACATGTACTTAGAATTCAGCCAGTTTTCTTTGCTTTGTTACAGTATGGCCTGAGTGAACAGAATATCAGGGACACCTAATTTTGCACACTACCCACTATTGGCCTTTCTATGTATAAATATTAAGTTCATTAAATCAGTAGTGATACTTCCTGGATGGGTTATTGCCATTTGATATTTTGCATGTAGGATTCTCTTTAGTGATTTGAGCTGTTTTTCCACGCATGTGTAATGACTCTTACTTGGAGTTTTTTTGAGTTAGCCTAGCTGATTTCAGCACAGAAATCATTTCAACTCCCAAGTTAATATGGCTGTTTGTTTCTGCTAAGGCTGGGGCAAGCTGGCCCGTCTTACCCGAGCCCTGACAAGCAGCCGGGGGGTCCTGCAGCAGCTGGCCCCCGCCGTCCATAGGGGCGAGAATGTGCACAAGCATTCGCGCCTCGCAGAGGTAGGCACGCGTTTATCTATCCATCTCTCTATCTCTGGGAAATCGCTCAGACAATCCCACCCTGTTGTTTGTCTCATCCGACGTCACACACTGTGCCGATGGGCTCTCCTGGAAGTCCTCCAGATACAGCGGTATGTTTGACCAGCCTCACTGCCTCTGGGGAATGAGTGGAAAGGAGATGATGTTTGGATGCTGCTGACTGCGCCGCTTGTTTACAGGCTCTTCAGTGTTGTGTGGCTCCTTGGAAGATGAGATAAAAAATGCTTGTTTGTTTATAATAATAAATAAATAATACATTTTATTTTCAGCGCCTTTCAAAACACCCAAGGTCACTTAACACAGCAAATTACAAATACATAAATAA
>JAABNY020000040.1:18011014-18022766 GCA_015164015.2 Brevimyrus niger | reverse complement strand
AAGGAGCAGGTCATACATGGAAGATGACACAGGCAGAACGGCGAGCTGGATGCATGGACGTCTTTGGTAGTGGCGACTATTCAGTTTTAGATTATTAAGAAATCTTTTTTAAGAAATCTTTTCTTTCAGAAGACTCTTTCATACTATTTTAAAAGGACATGTCTCCATATTTGTTTGCGTGGTGGAACGATTTACGCAGATCCCGAATACAACCGACTGCTGACTATGCCATGCTGAGTCTCACCCTGGAAATGTAGTGACATTAACACAAATGGTGAACAAGCACGCATGTTCAATTAACCGAAGGAGGACGGAGACATGACTCAGATTGATACTGTATTGAATTTCAGACAACCACTGTTATACCTCAGAAATAATGCACTCGAAAGCAGGGCTCATAGCATAACATCCACCAATCACAGGAGCGACCAGTTGAACCCATGCTCACACACACTCAGTGTACCCAAGCTAGGTGATGCCACACACACACACACACACACACACACACACACACACACACACACACACAAACACAAAACTCAACTCAAGCGCCTCTTGGCCGCTACGCTTGAAACATAAATATGACAGTGGATTAAGATCATGCTTACCCTCCCAATGCCTTATATTCCATCTGAGACACTTACAGATCAATTAAAATCACAATACATAAAGAAACACAGCAACAGAAAATGCACAGCAATGTACAAAGAAACACCCCTCTTCACACACCCAGTCTTATGGCGCTTTTCCACTGGTGTACAGGAACAAGACCATGCCTGACCTATACCACAAAGAGACACTAGGTTTCCAGCTCGGTTTGATCTTGAACTGCAGAATGATCACATCTATATAGGTGTGCTAGGTCTGGAGATTGATAGTGATGTAAAACCAAAGAGATGCTTGTTCACTGTTCACACGGTGCACATCATGACATACTATGTGCCAATTCCTGCTAGCATATCTGTGAGAATAACTATGTTATGTTAGCTGAATCAGCATTAGCTTGTTTGAATTTGCATTACGGATCTATTCCGTTTAGCTGTTATATTGTACTTTTTACAGTATATAAGTAGGAGGCTGAAAATTTTCAAAATCCGTGTTTTTGGAAATGCATCAGCACATTGTAATGTGTGATACTAGTAATAATGAGTAATACATAAAATATGGTCCTTTTTCCTTGAGATGTTCATGCATATCAACACAGATTTTTGGTATCTCGGTGCATTTCACCTAATTATATAGTGATGATGCGACCAGCTCTGTTTGGCAGGGCCACAACACATATACAGCTCGGGTATGGATTGATTAATTTACAGTGGAAAACCATCTCTTTGCATTATGGCTCAGTTCTTGGTGGCAATGGAAAAGCGCTATTAGACAGCCAGAGATTACTCCTGCTAATGCTATTTCCCAGACAGAGGAATACATAATGGTTTTCAAGGTTGCCGCTCTAGACACATCTTGTCATTGCAATAAGTATTTTACAGATTTATTTTGTACTTTGCAGGCTCATTTCATGAGTGAATGTCTGGAATCAAATTTTGAGTCAAATTGCATAAATTTTGACTGCAGAAGATACATGACTTTGTAAACATAATAACTCAAAAAGTATTTGATGGATATTATTACCAAATAAAAAAATAATATATGAATGAAGAGACCTGACTTCACTTAGATACCAAATGCACCAAAAATAAATCAGCAGTGCAGATGCAGATCTGGTGAACCTGATTACATGGAGGCAGGTCCCACTTTGTGTGGTTTTTAAGAAAGATGGGTGAACAGAAAGAAAGGTGGACAGAATGTGTAGGGGGTAGCAATTGAAGTGGTTGAGGGGTGTGGGAATAGGGATTACATGGGGATGGGTACATAGCTATACAATAATGGGTTTTGAACCCCTCTCCCAAAATACAAGATTTTATTACTGATCTGCCTGGTAGTCAAACTATGAGTATGAACCTCCATCAACCCTCATCAGTGAAATCCATTTATAGGACCCTACCCCCAGGTTGGCAGAATATACCTCACAAAATTATTGTCTTGCAGTAGCTCTGGTTTGGGGGGGCAGGGTGATGGGGCTGTCCAGGTAATACACTGTTGTTTTGACAGCATCTAGCTCTGAAACCAGAGGTGGAGGAGCTTGTGTGGATGTGATATATAAATCTTGGTTGTTCAGGAGCTGTAATGCATCTGTAAGCCTTCTGTCACTGAAATTTTAAATATGGTAACATATTTATGAGACACCATGAAATGCAACACTGTGAGAGTAAATCTTAAAGCTGATACTTTTTTTTCTAAATACTGCAGAATGGTCAATCTGTTTTATTTGGTTTGTGTTTAACTAGTAGAAACCTGAAAAAAATGCCATCCAAATCTTTACATTACATTCGCAAAATTTCTTGCTGATCTTGCAGATCGAAATGTTGGAGTGGAAGCTGCTTCGTCTTTGCTCAAAATCAAACTCTGCTTCCATATCACACACAAAGGCTGTCAAAATATAAATACTGTTGAGCATTCAGGGCACATTATAGCAAAGAACCAAAAACACTGCAAGTGAAAACAGGCATGTAGAGGAAAATGTAGATACGGTATGCTGCATGTTGAGTTGCAGTACTGGAAACCAACTGCACCACATGCCTAAATGATTTTGGTTTAGCAAATACATTGCATCAGGGCTGGATTACAGGAGGATGTGCATTCTGCCTTCCCATAATGCTTCAGGACTGGGTCAGGGCAGAAGTCTTTGTCTGCTTCACCGGCAACGATAACCCTCACTACACAACAGGGGGAGAATCCTCTGTATCGCTGCATCCGTACCATAACATCAAAATTCAAATCACCTATGGCATTTGCACTCCAATCTCAGGTCTAGAATGACTCAGCAAAAACATAATTTGTCACGTCAACATTTACAATTTGACCATATCCTTAAATGACAATAGAATGCAGTGCACTAGTTACCTGTGGGGAATCTCATGTGTGGTCTATAATATTATATCCCACTGACAGTTTTATTTGCATAGATAGCCATTTTATTATGGCTGCTTAACAACACAATGACACAGCACTACTGTCAATGAATTACAGCATTTTTTTTTATAGAAGCAATGATTGTTACTGAACATTTAATAGTCACATGTACACTCCTGGCGGGGGATATGGGCTAAACCCAAAATTCCAAAACATGGTCTCATCTGGAAATAGCCAGATATTTTGGAAAATTTGGAACACCCAGACATGAGTTAGTTTGAATTTCCTATCAAACACTGAAATCTTTTCACAATTGTATGTTTATATACAGGATGACCATGTAAGGAATTTGCCTTTTTCCAGCTTTCTCCCCCAGCAATTCACTTCATCAGCGAGCAGTGATGTGCAAATGGTGGCACAGAGCTCAGGAGTGCATTGTTTTATTTCTGGATAATTATGATTTCTTATCATTAAAAGCTTAGTATTTGGCCCGACAATTGTTTTTTTGGCTCAAATGGGTATGTACATGCAATCAGCACAGAAACAAAGTTATAAACCTGTTAATAGCAGGTGTGAGTTTCCCAAAACCTTCTTAACTCTACATTGTTTGTAAGATCTGTCTTTTAACATAGAATTTACAAATGATGTAGTGTAAAGAAGGGTGCTGCTGGCAACATTTTCATTTGTTCATACAAATGTAAATTAATGCATAAATACATAATCCTTGAAAGTTTTGCTATATATTAAAGTCACTTCCTTCTTTTTTTATCAGAGTGGTTGTTGAATTCATTGGTCAGGGTCTGCTGCTGCCACTGCTGCAGATACTTTGACATTAAGAAGATACCTCAAAAAGTATTTGATGGTTTTTTTCCAACTTTGCTGAGACACTGTATGAGTGATGAACTGAAATATCGACCCAAAAGGAACTGGGCGAGGAACTGGAACTGATTAAATTTTGAGACAGATTGCCCCAAGACTGAAGCAACGGTGCTTAGTGGCAGCAACAGGAATGGTGAAAGCAGACGATGTTTGACACTGAATGTGATAAGTCAAAAAGTGTTTGATGGATCTTATTGCTGTTTCTCAAGAACATTATATGAATGCATATCTGCACCTTTTCTCATTTTGAGAGAAACTGCCCTAAAAATTAAGCAGCAGTGCTATGTGGCAGCAAAGGAAGTAAATGGCAGCTATAAAAGACACTTGGTCCTGTGAACACAATAACTTTAAAAGTACTGAATGGATTTTTTAAAAACTCGGAGGCACATTTTATGGGTGACAAACTGCAATTGTTAAAATTTTGAGACATAGGTATAGAATATAAATATTTAGACATATAAAGAATATAAATTATATAAAACACATTTAAGTAGTGGACATTAAGTCATACATAAATAAATACATTTAACCACATATTTGGTGGGAAAATATTGGGTCAACTGGCATTAAGTGGAATATTCATTTATTGCACAGGTGTAGTTTTAGAGTTTTGCCATTATTTTTGCACAGACTCTCAGAGCCCTTTTGCAGGATTTTGGTTTTCTTTTCAGCAAAGCACAGAGGTAAACTTCCTTAATGTGTTCATCTATGTGTAACTATCCACATAGGAAATGGACTGTTAGACCTACATCCCATAATCTTCCAGTAATCAGATTCCCAGCAACTTCACTTGTGTTAGGAAAGGATAGTACAGATAGCAGAGGCAGGAAGTGGGTTATAAGTATCATAAACATCAGCTTCAGAAAATCACTTTGAAAATGCTTCACTGTAAGGCAGGAGGTTAAGTGATGCACGCACCCAGTGGCCAGTCTGTCAGTTTGTTAAACGTAAGCCTGCTCCTCCGTACAGCCATTCATGTGCATTTCAGTTGAACATAAAGGGTTGGTTATGATGGGGTTAAGAGCTTCAGTTCCTGTCCAGCTGGTTAGCAAGGCTGGTGCTGTGGCTCTCAGCGATTTTACTGTGGTGTGGTTGGTGCTGTCAGACAGGCTGGTTCCGCATCTCAGAAACAGCCCCCTTCCTGGGATTTCTACTCACTGCAGCATCTACAGTATAGTATAAAGAGAATAGTGTGATAAAAAATGATAACACTCTACTCAAGGGCCACAAATAATGTAGCATTATGCTATTACCTATGGATTAATTAACCACAAACTGTTTTAATTACATACTGATCTGATGTTGGTTCATCATTAATGATTCATGACACATCTTTTATCTCAAGTAGTGACGATATTTGCTCCTGTTTTGTACTTCAGTGGTAATTGGGTTACTATTAGGAATTTGTGTCACAAATTGACACAATGTTACACAAAAAACATTCAGTGGGGGGCGGTTCTATGGGTGAAAACACCTTTTTTTAATGAGGGGTCATTGAAGACTCACCATTGTTAAAGCAAACAGGAAGACCACATGTACTAAATTAGGTCAGTACAGCAGAGGTGTGCAGAAAAATTTCATCTATTATATTTTAGCAATCTCAAAGTGCTACACAGTAAAATTAAAGAAATAAAACAGGACAATCTATAAAATACTTTAACAAAATGTCTTACTTTTTATGTCTTCCTGATTACTTTTTAGGTTTTGTTTAAAAGCATAAGTCGACTGTAAGGCTCTCAGATAGTCAGGGAGGGCGTTCCATAGCCTCACTGCCACAGATGAAAAAGTCCTATCAGCCATGCTGCGGAGCTTGGTCCTGGGGACTTGGAGGGTGTTAGCATGTATAGAGCGGAGGGTGTGTGAGGAGGTATGGGGGGTGAGGAGTTCTTGTAAGTAACGGGGGGCATGTCCAAAGATGCACTGACGGGTGAGGAGAGAGACCTTGTACTCTATCCTGAGTGGGACAGGGAAAACCCGTAAAGGGTTTTCAGGATAGGGGTGATGTGGTCATGCTTTCTCACCCTCAGCTTCTCTGCATCTGCCAACTCAACTCATGCAGCACTGAAGCTGTTCTGGAGGCGAACATAGCCTCTACCTGGCACTAGCTGGGCGTCCACAATAAAGTGAATACTGACTGCATGACGACACTGTAATGCTACAGTGTTGCAATATGAACAGCAGGATGAGAGACCATCATGCAACACATCATTATTTATTAATTTGATTATTAATTAGTTATTCAGATTTTTTTATTTAATAGTTAAATTGAAAAATAACAGTCTCTTTAAATAGGAAATTATTCAAATATGAGACCGATTCATTTAATGATGATGAGGTCCTCTAGACCTGTCACTACAGTTGCACAGTGTGGCCTAATAGAGACCTCTGAGTCTCTGAGGAGGGATCGCTAGTCTCAGCAGGGCAGCGCTAATATGCTGATTCAGACTGGGGGGGAGTTTGATTATGATGCTTACCATATGGCTCACTTAGCCTTTCCAACTGTCATAATATTGCCAGAGACACCTTATGGTCAATGAGGTTCAGTTTCATTACCGAATGTGATGTAATATCATCGATTAATGAGGTAAACATAAATGTTTGTGGTTTTGTGTGGACGACTTGGAGACCTATATTTCTAACTCTGGAAAATGAGCAGAGTAATGGGGGAAATAGGAAATTGGGGTTAATAGAGCTTAGTGTAGAGGAAAAAAAGAGGCTGGGCATGGAAAGTGTGTAAAGCAAGGTCTTAGTCTGATGGCCAGGAATCGAGAGTCTGTGTGAGGGAGACGCTGATCCAGACTGGGAGCTAAGCCACATGTCGAGAGTCTGGGCTGGTGTGTGGCTTAGTGGGTCAGGACATTATGCCTACAAGGGGAGGGTCACCGACTCAAATCTGTGGGTCGGCCACAAGGTTTTATGGAGGGGCCTCTGAGCATGACGCTTTGGGGAAACAAATCTGCTGAAAAAAAAAAATGTGCTCACATTCATTATAAAGAGCCCAATTATCCTGCTGTTTTCAGGAGGGTGCAATCTTTCTGTGCGTGATGTCCTGTCCTTTCTGTCTTCGCTGAAAATTTAGATTCCATCATTGTGGTCAGGAGAAATCTTATTTTTCCAGCACCTTGCTTTTGCAAATACATTCATGCGCCACATAACGACATTTCAGTCAATGCCGGACCACATTTACAACGCTGGTCCCATAAGCTTATAATACAACTGAAACATTTCTATTGCATAGTAATGTGGTATTGCAATACATTACTCACTGTTTTTGGTAATGCTGGTATAAACAAAGGTACTTCACTGACTGTCGCGTCTAGGGGCAGTGCACGGAACGGGGAAGCAGGCACAAACAGGCAGCACAACTCCATGAGACTTCAATGACAAGACTGGGGAAACATGCTCTAACGTGGATTGAGATACGCGGGATTGAATGGGAATAACAAGAAACAGCTAATAACAATTGGAAGTGCATACAAGGTTAATGATTGGGCGTGGCACGTGAGGATCGGATGAGCAGGTCATGACACTGACAGTCATATTAAAGTATAGCACACACAGTTATGTACAGCAGATAATACTTGATAATGATAATTAGTAATGTTTTTACTATACTGTATTACTTATTGATATTTAGGCTACACCATATAGCTTAGGTGTGTAGAAGGCTATATTATCTAGGCTTATGTAAGTACTCTCAATTATGTTCTTACTAAGGAAAGATCACCTAATGACGCATATCTCAGAATGTATCCCTATTGTTAAGCTATGTATGACAATAACATTTATTAATATAAATTTCAAATCAAGAAATATAGGGAATACTTACTATATGTAGATCGCTGGCAAAGAAGCCCATTCATAAGGCACTCTTGTAAACTTTATTAGACTTGTAATAAATGTGGTACTGTGCAATTGCACAGGGATACTGCAGTTCATGTCATTGATGGCATAATTCTGAAATGTTAAGTTTCCTTAAAGACAATGAACCCGGAATCAAGGTGTTTTATAATCCAGATCAAGGAGTATTCACTTCAGCAAGGTCCGTACAGTATGTCAGTATTTCTTAAACTGGCCCTCGTGTATCCACAGACAGTCCACGTGTTTGCTCCAGTAGAAATGTAGACTGTCAGGAAGGGAGCTGGGAGGGCACAAAAAGGTGAGCCATCTGGGTCCCTGGGGACTGGTTTAGGAAACACTGCCTTTAGGGACCAATTAGGAATTGGGTGACTCTAATATTCAAGAGAGGTTGGGCGTGATCTGGTTGGGTTAGGTTCAGAGGTGGAAAGTTCAGGTCCACAAAGTACAAATCTAGACCAAGGTTTTGTTTTTATCAACCAGTTGAGCATAAAGACTCACAGTCACAGAGGACTCAAGTAATTGTCTAGGCTGCAAGGAGTGTCGACTGGAGGCTAATGTGACAATGTCTCTCCCCTCGCTGGTGGCACTGGATACCCTAGAATGACACCCAGCCAGGAACTCCTGGGTCACCCAGCCACGTCAAGACACCCAACCAGGAACTCCTGGGTCACCCTGCCAGGTCACAACACCCAGCCAGGAACTCCTGGGTCATAGAGATAGGCGATAGGGATGGGTATGATGTAACTCCTTGATCAGAGAAGGGTCAAGGATGTCGTGCGTTGGCACCTATGACATTTCTTCTTTACTAAGCTGCCCCCCCCCCCATACCCCGGAAATAAGACTACAAAAGGGCCTGGGTTGAGTTGGCCTGTCTGCTTTTGACATTCAGCAGGGGGGGATGCCCACTGGGAACAGTTGGTGAACTCACTGGCCAATAAAAAACAGGCTTTGGCAAAGACATGTGGAAGGTTGGTGATAACTGATATCTGGGAGATTACAATGCCTAGCGAGTTACAGGGTTGATAAACATACTTTCTCTAAAGGCACTACTGTACTTAGGACTCAGGTTAAGGGATAGAAGATGGAGCCAGATAACCTGGATTAAAAGCTACACTCACTGCAGAACATGGAACTGGCCACATAACCCACACCCATCGCTGACGTACGCATGTATAATTAAAAAATCAGTTCAATATCCAGCATCAAACAATAGCTGCATTTACTTCCTAGCAATCTGTTAATAATCAGAATGAAGTTCGATCACTATAAAGTTTAATAAGTTATAAGTCTAATATAAACTGAACGTTAGATAGAAAAGTAGAGGCTATTACAAAACTCAAGTGAATTCCATCTGCATTTGGTACTGTTTTTTGGTTCATGTTTTATCTATGAGTTGAAGAAAAAACAGTGGGTGGAAAATATATGAGGAGATAACTTTTATTTAAGTATTTTATAAGATTAAAAACAGTTGAATGGCTGGAAGTTTGCAAATTCTACAAGGATGAACTATGTAGGTATTACTAGATGAACTAGGTATTAGATTCAAGATGGCGCCGCATATGGATGTCCTGGTACTTCAGTGCGTTACTACTGTTTTGTTTTTGTGCATAACTTGTGTGTCTGAACACTCTTCTGGCTATTCTTACACCATTAAAGAGCTTTTTAACTACAGGACTACAACACCTGTGGATTTATTTCCAGAATTTGTCGCATCTGCGGTGGATTTTCTTCAGACTTTGATCAGGAAAGTGAGACGCCGAAGGAGAGGAAAACGAGCCGGTGCACTCGTGTGTCTGAGGAGACGCGGACTACGAACTGTTCTTCCCGGGATCTTCCTTTCAAACGTACGCTCACTCTGGAACAAACTGGATGAGCTGGCCCTGATGAGAAGCATGAACAGAGACTTTGCCTCTTCCTGTGTCTTATGTTTTACTGGGTCGTGGCTCTGTGAGGACATCCCGGACTGTGCGCACAAGCTGGACGGTTTTCATCTGCTCTGCCCGGACCGGCAAGCCTCTCTCTCCGGTAAGACAACAGGTGGAGGCGTCTGCTTCTACATTAATAATGACTGGTGCACAGATGTGACAATGGCTGCTTAGCATTGCTCTTCCTCTCTGAAATACCTTTTTATCCAATGCAAACCGTTTTATTCTCCGTGGGAGTTTGCTTCTTTCATCATGGCCGCTGTATACATCCCGCCAGATGCGTATGTGCAGGCGGCTCAGTGTGTCCACGCGGAGCAGATTCTGCGCTTGGAGCGGTCATACCCGGACTCTCTTATTATTGTTCTTGGGGACTTTAACAAAGCCAATCTCAGCCAGGAACTTCCCAAATACGAGCAGAATATTAAATGCCTGACCAGAGAGGAGAGGACATTGGACCACTTTTACAGCATGATTAGTGGGGCCTATCGCACGGTGCCCCGCGCTGCACTCGGACTTTCTGACCACGTTTTGATCCACCTGATCCTCGCGTACAGACAGAGGCTGAAGCTCTCCAAACCGGTCATGAGGAGAAAAAAACTTTGGAGCAACGAGGCTGTGGAGGAGCTTTGCACGTGTTTGGAATCTACAGACTGGGACACATGAGGGCTGCTTCTAACAGCTTGGATGAGTTTATGGAAACTGTCACCTCCTATATGCACTTCTGCGAGGACAGCATCATGCCATCACGCACCAGGGTGAGTTACAGTATAACAATGACAAACCCTGGTTTACTCCTAAACTCAAAAAGCTATGGCTAGAAAAGAGAGAGAGGCGTTCAGAAGCGGAGACAGGGACTGCTACAGAGAGGCCAAGTACAGGTTCAGAAAAGAAATGGACATTGCTAAACATCAGCACTCTGAGAAGATGCAGCAGCAGATCTCAGAGAATGACTCGGCCTCTGTGTGGAGAAGTTTAAGGGATATCACCAATGATGACCTGCTCTTGGCCAACACCCTCAACTACTTTTACTGCCGTTTTGACAAGCCATCAAGCAGCCTTCACACCTCCACCAGCCCCAACAATAGAGACACTTTGGACACTCATCCCTCCACCATAGAGTCATCACCACCATCAAACACTTCACCCACAACACCCCCCTCCTCACCCCACACACAAGCAGATGTGAGGGAGCAGTTTAAGAGCCTGAATGCTCGGAAAGCTCCTGGCCCAGACGGTGTGTCTCCTGCCACTCTCAGACACTGTGCAAACGAGCTGGCTCCAGTGTTTTCTGGCATTTTCAACTCCTCACTGCAGGCATGTCATGTGCCTGCCTGCTTCAAGTCCTCCACCATAGTCCCTGTCCCCAAGAAACCAAGGATCACTGGACTAAATGACTACAGACCTGTGGCTCTGACATCTGTGGTCATGAAGTCATTTGAGCGCCTAGTTCTCTCCTACCTCAAGACCCTCACGGCCCCCCTACTGGACTCCCTGCAGTTCGCATACAGAGCCAACAGGTCTGTAGACGATGCTATTAACATGGCTCTACATTTCATCCTGCAGCATCTGGACTCCCCAGGAACCTACGCCAGGATCCTGTTTGTGGACCTCAACTCTGCCTTCAACACCATCCTTCCAGACCATCTCCAAGACAAGCTCTCCCAGATGAATGTGCCTGATCCCATTTGCCAGTGGATCACTGACTTCTTGACGGACAGGAAGCAGCATGTGAGGCTGGGAAAGAATGTCTCGGACTCCCGGACCATCAGCACCGGCTCCCCTCAGGGCTGTGTTCTTTCTCCTTTGCTCTTCTCCCTGTAACTGCTGCACCTCCACCCACCAGTCTGTCAAGCTAATCAAGTTTGCAGATGACACCACTGTTATTGGACTCATCTTGGACGGGGATGAGTCTGTCTACAGGAGGGAGGTTGAACGTTTGGTGTCCTGGTGCAGCCACAACAACCTGGTGCTGAACGCCCAGAAGACAGTGAAGATCATTGTGGACTTCAGGAAGCACACAGCCCCACTCCCCCCCCCATAATCCTGACTGACACCCTCATCACCACTGTGGACTCATTCCGCTTCCTGGGTACCACCATCACCCAGGACCTCAAGTG
>JAABNY020000040.1:17991204-18006186 GCA_015164015.2 Brevimyrus niger | reverse complement strand
TGTGCCCTGCGATAGGCTGGCCCCCTGTCCAGGGTTGTTCCCTGCCTCGTGCCCGTTGCTTCCGGGATAGGCTCCGGGATAGGCTCCGGACCTATCCCAGTAGGATAAGCGGTTTGGAAAATGGATGGATGGATGTTGAGTGTGGCAGTATTTAGAAGTATTGCAGATTGTGGTTGTAGCATGAATGAAGAGAGTGACTGAGTGTCCTCTCTGAGTCAACTGAGGTCACTGCCTATTGATTCTGAATTCAGATACCGATTGCTGTGCAGTACTCATGAATTAAATATGGTCTTCAAATACAGTTATCACTGATGCACCTCAACAAATGTGGTACATGCACACAACCTTCCCCTTGGCAATAAATGCAATAAAATGAAGCTCATACAAAAATCATTCTAGAATGTTCTCTACTATTAAAATTACAGGTTGTTAGCATTTCTCCCATAGAAACTTCATTTTTGTCTCTCTTTGGGTTTTGGGGAGTTTTGAGGTTTGAACTTCCAGAATTGTGGTGCAGAAAAACCAAAAAACTTTGGAACTGCTTTGAGGGTTTGCCTGCATGACCAGTGTCTGTTAGTGGTTGGTTTTCCATTGTTCCCAGTAAACTTTAGTAAGTTAGCGGAGGAATTCAGGAGTTTTGATTTAAGATGTTGTGTAGCTCTTGCTCTAATACTGCTTACACTTGCACCTGGGTATTCATTCGAAGCTCAGCCTAGCCGCACTTATGACAAAGTCAACTCCCTGACAGCATATATGTTTGCAATGTGCTACTTACCTCACTTGTATGTCACGTTAGACAAAAGCATCTGCTAAACAAAATTATTGGTAACACTTGATGGGCCAGAAATGCTTAATAATAACTCAGTTACTACTGAAGTACAAATCATGAACGTATATCACTACTTGAGATAAATTCATTATTCAAATTCATTAATCAAATAAATGTATAAATTCATTAATCAAACATCACTTGGTAACTAAGACTTAGATTGTGGTTAATTAATACATATGTAATAGCATAATACTATATTAATGATGCCATCTCCGGTAAAGTGTTACCAAATTACTGTAAATGACATTTATGTCTTTTAAATTTATGAGACCAACCATTACTAACCATTTTTAAGTTCACAGTTTGTAACTGTGGAGTCCAATTCGCATCAATTAATTGTCCCCCCAGTCTGGTATTGACCTTGGAGCTGAAGTAGCAGAGAACTTGAAATGACTATCGCATGAGGTGCAGTCCATTTGGGGATGCTCAGGACTCCCATTTTCCACATGGAGATTGAGTTAGTGGTGCGTCTGCAGCATAATGATCCATGCAGCGAGGCTGAGAGGCTGCTCTTTTCATGGATGATTAACTGTCCTCTCCTCATGCAGGTCTTACAGATCTGTCCGAAAGACATGAGAGCGGATATCTGCGTGCACCTCAACAGGAAGGTGTTCAAGGAGCACCCTGCCTTCCGGCTGGCCAGTGACGGCTGCCTGCGGGCACTGGCCATGGAGTTCCAGACGGTGCACTCCGCCCCTGGCGACCTCATCTTCCATGTGGGCGAGAGCGTGGACAGCCTCTGCTTTGTGGTGTCCGGCTCCCTGGAGGTTATCCAGGACGACGAGATTGTCGCCATTCTCGGTCAGTCCTCCGCCTGTCGCTCTGCTCTCTCAGAATCATCAGATGGAAATGTCAGTGAATTGTGGATAGGCATCTTAATTATCTTTCTTTGTAAGTAATTATATGCGCAACTGTGTTAATTTGAATATTCATAATAATAATGATCCTCCATGACTGCGTGTGTGGAGTTTGCATGTTCTCCCCGTGTCTTTGTGGAGTTTGCATGTTCTCCCTGTGTCTTTGTGGAGTTTGCATGTTCTCCCCGTGTCTTTGTGGAGTTTGCATGTTCTCCCCGTGTCGTGGTGGGGTTTGCATGTTCTCCCCGTGTCATTGTGGGTTTTCCTCCAGCTACTCACCCACAGTCCAAAAACATGCTGAAGCTAATTGCCCATAGGTGTGCATGTGAGTGTGTCCTGTGATGGGCAGGCACCCCATCCTTGTTGTTAACAGGACAAGTGGTTACAGTAAATGGATGGATAGATTCAGATTACTTTATTTATACCAAATGTGATATTTCTGTGTTGCAATAGCCATATAAATGGTAGGAACACACAGACACGAGGTTGGCATAAGGGTAGCTTAACACCAAATGACAGACTACGAAAACATATATGTACACCTATGCTAAATGTACAAATATGCAAAATACCTTAGTGTGCAAAATAAATGTAAATGTACATTGCGCATTATGTGTTGCCTGATAGAAGGAGACTAAATTCTAACTAAAGTTCAAATTTAAGTTCAGCAGAACCACAAAGCGGTGCATGAAGAAAGCTCCATTTAAGATGGACAGCAGGTCCTGAGGGGCAGCTTCCTCAGCTCACAAGCACGCCAGTCCTGTCCCAGTGTTATATACACTGCAAAAATGAAAGGCTCACCAGTGCTGGGGTGTCCCTCTGGGGGGCTGTTTCCGCATCATTACCCACAGCTCTGTCCCAGCTGTTACTAACCACAAGGACACCATATAAAACAACCACCAGCCAGCGCAGAAAATCCATCCAGATTGTTTTGACTAAAAAGAGTAAAGTATTTAGATGATAATGTGAGGTTTTAAATTTTCACCCCTATAAAATGTTAAGTATTATGTTAAATTAAATTGTGAACTTTTGAACTGAGGCTGAACATAAATGAGTTTTGGCACTGCCTAGAGATATTTATGCTGTAATTTATTGTGCACTCTGTAGTAAAATTCACACTATCTGAAAATTGTATGTCTCTGAGCTTGGGAAATATTTACTCTTAGTATTCCTGAAAATCTTCTGTCAGTTAATGGGTTTTAAATGACATTCCAATGTAATTATGTATACTTTACAAGACCCATTACCTGCTGTTTGACTTCCTGTTCCTTGTCCTCATGATTCCTATTTGAAAAGGTAAAGATTTGTTTACTAGTGACTAGTATCTCTCAACCTGATCCTCGGAATCCGCCAGACAGTACAAATTTTTCCTCCCTCCAAACAATCAATATATAACTGGAACAGGTGAGCTTGGAGCTGGAAGGGATCACAAATATGGACTGTCTGAGGACCAGGTTGAAAAAAATGCATCTAGACGATGAATTGTTTATTGTGTGGTCCGGAAGGTTAGGAAAATGAAAACAGTAAAACACCATAAACCTAAAGTTATCTGATAGAAATTACTGTTACAGGAAACAGGAGAAAAACAACATTATGAGATATCCAAAAGCACAACAAACAGTGAACTATCACATTTTTGTAATGTACACTATACCTTATAAACAAATAAAGACAATAAACATATAAAGAAAAAAAAAATCTTATATTAGCTTAGATCTCTTTTTCCCAATTAGTATTTCACCAGGTGTAATTATTAAAGTAATTAACAGTTAATTGAAAGAACATACCTCCAAGTTATTGAAATTATCCATTTCCTGTTTGAAAATGAACTTTCTTTCTCCCACAAGCACAGTTGTGCTGGAGAATCAAACAGGACAAAGGTTATAGTTCCTAATTCCTATCACTAATTCCTTTTTGTTGCATATTAAGTGGACTATTAAAGAAATGATGGACAATGTGACATCCAGTGGACATTTATTTTTAATTTTCCTTTGTAACTGTCATCCTCTAGAATTTTTTTTTGACACTTTCATGAACTAGGCTCAGTGTAAAATATGACAGTACACAACAGAGCTCTTAGGGATGGCCTTAGAGTTGGCCAGCTGTTTCCTTTCATGCAGCAGTCGGTGCTGGTGAGGGAGACAGGATGGAGACACTACACAGACACGCGGGAGTGATGGGATGCAGCCAAACCGCAGCAGTCTGTCTCCCGTCCCCTCTGCTGTGCCACCGCCAACCTATTGAGGTTTCACATTACTCGTTGACCTCCAAAGCCAGATTCCCAGCACATGCGGTGGAACCAGGACTGATCTGACCAGTGCTGTTTTACCTGCTAGCACTTACTTAAAATCTGTTTACTTAATCTTACTCCATAATTTTTATGTAACCACTCTGAAATTTTAAATGAATTCAGTACTAAAAACATTCAATGCATAATACTCGTATAATATTCTTAGAAAAAAATTATTAGTATTACTATATGATCACACTTTACTTGGACACAAATAATGTAGTAGTACTCACTTAATGCATTAATTAACAAATACGTGTTAATACTGATCCTATGCTTATTCATCATGAATTATTCATGACAGTTCATGTATTTATTCAGGCACTATACTAGTTAATGGTTAACTAAGATGTCACTTGAGGGGAGAAAAATTACTTAACTCATTTAAGACTCAAGAACAAATCATGGACTAATAAAGCTTTCCCATGAAATACATAAACTGTCATGATTGATTAATGGTAAACATGGGATCAGTACTTAACAAACACTTAGTTACTGGTTAACTAATGCATTAAGTAAGTGTGTACTACTACATCATTAATGTGAGTAGTAAAATTAACATTCTTGTACATGAAAAACTGAATCTTATTAGTTATACCTTTCTCATGCAAACAGCCAAACTATTCAGTGGCTGTAACCAAATACATGCAGCACACAGGTGGGAGCAAGTAGTTCACTCACTGCTCAGCTAGGAATTATAATGGCTAAGACGCCTGATGTATGTGATTTTAACGTGGTGTGATTGTTGCTGTCAGACGTGGTGGTTCCAGAATATCAGAAACAGCATTTTCAGATTTTCAACACTACAGTATCTAAAGTTTACAGTGAATGGGGTCAGTTTTGTGGCAAAAACCACCTTCTTAATAAGAGGTCTGAGCAGAATGATCAGACTTCTTAAAGTTAACAGGAAAACCACTAGTGCAAAAATCAACTCGGTAGAGCAGAAAGTGTGCAGAAAGGTATCTTCAAACTCATCTGCCATTGATGTGCTTGTGGAGACAAAGTGGATTCTACCCAGTACAACCTGGGTGTACCTGATAAAGTCTATGTAATTTTGGCTTCAGCATGCCTTATTGAGGGAACTCTATTACTTTGTTATAGATCTATGATTTTACAGTATAAAGATATTTCATATGACAGACTGAGCATAACCTCTCTGCAGAGCGCAGGGTGTATCGATTGGTCAGTTGGCTGCACCATAGCCCTGATATGATAATGGACTGCCTGGGCAGGGCTGGCAAGCCAGCTGTGTCTCCCAATGGTGTCCTTTGTTGTTTCCATCTAGCAGTTTCCAGGCTGTTATATAAGTGGCTTTGAAGTCAAAATAAAGGAAAGAAACTTTCAACGGCAAGTTATCAATCAGAATATTGGGGTTGACTGGGTGTAAAATATATCAAGAAATATTTTATAAGAAAAGGTTAAACTACTTGGTGTTTTTGTGGTTCAAATTCCAATTAATGGCTCGTTTCCTATTAAATGTTCTGTTTCTTTACATCAGATGTCATACAGTTACATTCTGTGAAAATCAGCACTGAACCCACAATCGCCAAAATGAAAGCACCGCAGAGTGCATGTGTTACAATTCAACTTTAGGCTCCTCTCTTTTAATTGTTGTATTATTATTCATTTTTAAATAATAATTTTATCAAATTTTAGATATGATAGCCTCTTTTCGCAAAGGAGCTTTCCATAGAAGGTATTAGTTGTGTATGGTATGGATGGAAATGGCCCAGATCTGAGCAGCTCCATGCTGATATCTGTGTCAGTACAATGGCCAACACGTGGAACCTTTCTCTAAATACTATTCACAGGCCGGCCACCTGGAACCAGCTAACAGTCTGTTATCTCAGGGCTACATTGGAGACAGAGTAGAGAAAGCTGAAAAAGCGGCTTTGGATTGTGCTGGGATGTTTAGACTGTCCAGAAACAGAGATGCACAATTAAAAACTGGCATGATAAATTAAAGCATAAAGATGAAAAGGCAGCTGAAATACACAGTCATGAGGAAGACTGTCAAAAAATTGAGATGTAAGCACTGAGAGTGCAATCTCATGCAACGTTAGGCTAGCAGCACTGGCTGCCTGCCTCGCAAAGAGCTTTTGTCCTTTCAGCTTTTGTAGCTAAAGGCCAGACTGGAAAGCTAAATCTAGACTTTAATATGAAGAGCGTATCTGAATCCTGAACATGATCTGGTAGATTATGAATGACAAAACAGAGCTGGAGTATATGGAAGTGGTACTTACCCAAGATGCATTGGGGTAAGTCTGTTTGAGGGTTTAAAGTGATGCTTCATATTCTGCTCCAAATCTGGCAGTCGGCCATAATGCGAGGCCAGTGCGTATTAGTGTGTCCCTGTATAGTAAGAGGCTGTTAGTGTCAAGGTAATAAATGCACAAACCAGGCTTTCTGCAGATGCATCCTTCCATTCAGTCCTGCACAATTTCCTTCTAACCCTGGCCATGTGTCACAGATGGAAAAACGTAACCATCAGCCCACTGTCAGCTGTAACACTTGGATGTTTTACTCAGGTACCTACACTGTAGAGCAGTGTTTCCTAATCCAGTCCTCGGGGGCCCACAGCCAGACCATGTTTTTGCTCCTCCAAGCTCCCTACCAGACAATCCACATGAGGGAGGAAAAACATGGACTGTCTGTGGGTCCCCGAGGACTGGATTAGGAAACACTGCTGTAGAGCTGTACAGTTTTGTAGTGCTATCAGGAATGATGTAATCTTGATGGTGACAAGAAAAGATGTAAAATGACCGGGGCTTTCAGATCCAGTGTCTCCTCAAGCATATTCAATACAAGTAGCAAATTATTTGTCACCTGGTCACCAAGGCTTTGAGTAAAGTGAAATGGACACATTGCCAGCAAGGCCCTCAACCCCAGATTTCCCAGGGCTGCTGGCTGCCGGTTGAGTCTGCTCTCTGACCCCAAGCTTGCTTTTACCAGTCTGTATGTCTGTGTGTCTCATGGAGAGTAACATGAGATGTGCGATACAACCCAGTTTCCCCACAGAGACAAATGAAGGATCACTATTATATTTAACCAAACGCTGCTGGGCAGGTTTTGACAAAGTTCTTTGTCAGTTTTAATGATCCAAGCCCAGAGCCTTAGGCTGATTTATCCTCCTGCGTCAAGCCTGAGGCATAGTTACAACATAGACCTGAACCACCAAAAATGTAGTTACGCATTGTATCGACGTTGACCCCAACAATTCTGATTGGTTAGCTTGGTCAGTACTGGGAAGAAACACTGACTGCAGTGCTTTCCATGGATCATTAAAGTATTCTGAAATTATGGAGGATAATTTAATGAGGATATTTTGTAACTAGCTGCTGCAACGTGTTGGCTTCCACTTGCAGCCGGAACTCGAAGGGAATTTGCCAGTCTCTGGGGAATGTCATTAGGCATACTGTGTGTACAATGATGTGCAACTAACAAACAAAGATGGCAACTTTAAGGATCAAATTTATCTGCCGATATTTGAAACTATGTGAAATTTATCTCTTCATCCATCTCTCTCGATTGTCATATCAGCACAGAAAAGTCCCCTTTCCTTGTATCTCATTATGCTCATCAATCTTACATGCCATCAAATGCCAACGCAAAAGTACAAATTGATGTGAACAACACAGCCTACACTGAAGCATCGACACAGAAGTACAAACAAATCAAATGTGATGTTTCCACAAAACTGACTTGTGATCAGTCATTGGTGCAGAAGCAAAATTTTCTGTTGCAGGTGCTGGAAGACTGTATCGTTAGCTGTTCACTGCATGCCTAGGAAGTCACAGTCTTTGTCCACATCCACATTCTGCAAACGAAATAACCAATGAAGTATGTCAGGTTTAATTAGTTAATTATTATAAAGACTGAATGTGTTGAATGTTGCCTCAAGCTCTTACTGGTGACATGGGCTCAATTTGTGTTTTTGGAGAACTTATTCATTTTTGGGAGCCTGACTGAACTAACTGAATGAACCTCCATTTTCTGACTTGAATGAACATTGGACATTTTATTTAACATTAAGAAAACAATATTTGTATGTGTTTATGTGCCTATATAATTAAACAAAGCAAAACAAAAAATGGTTTTGCTAAGGGGTCTTGGCCTGTTTATTAAGATCTATCAAAGACTTACGTTTCATGGTTTTCTTAGGTTATAGTGGTTCTCCTGTGTACCACCTGTGTGCAAATGTTCTATTCAAATTATAGAGCAAGTATCTGTGTGTAACGCCCCCTTCTGGTTGGCTTACTCAACTACACTGAAAATTAGCAACGGTGAATCTTGTGTCTGAATATACTACATATATTACTATTTAGTTTTTTCTAAATAACTTTATATTGTCTAGCACATACAGTATGCTGGGCTAATTTATCTGTTACTTTTTGTTTAAACTTAACTGTCAGTTGATTTGTAAATGACATACTAATTAATTGACTCTGTTTTTTGAAGGTTAGAATTTTGTATTCCTGACACATCACTGTCACCATGGGTGAAAACCTGACTGTCTCCTCAGGCAAGGGGGATGTTTTTGGGGATATCTTCTGGAAAGAAGTGAATCTGGCTCAGTCCAGCGCTAATGTGCGAGCCCTGACCTACTGCGACCTCCATATCATCAAGCGGGATGCTCTGCAGAAGGTGCTGGAATTCTATACTGCTTTTTCCAACCACTTCTCCCGCAACCTGGTGCTGACATACAACCTGAGGAAGAGGGTGAGTTGGGCCTCCTGTGTCACTGGTGTGGTTTGCAATGTTAGCCGCTTTGGTTCTTAAAACTCCTGACCGGCCCATAGAGAAATCTATTACCCACCTCTAACAAATACACTGTGCTTCCACTGTTTACACAGTACATTTAATTACTGGAGGCAAATCCCATTTACAGGTTTCATGCAGAGGTGGGTAGTTCAGGCCCAGAGGGTAAAGATTCAGACCAAGATTTTATATTAACCAACCAGCTGAGTACGTTGTGACTAATTATACTCAGCTGGTTGGCTGAAACAAAATCTTGGTCTGGACCTTTACTTTCTGGACCTGAATTACCTACCTGTGGATTCATGCCTCCATCAGGGGCATGATCCTTCGTTTGGTCATTGGTGTGTAAATTCATTCCTGGGTTTGAGGTTGCATTGCTGGAAATGTGTAAAGTCGATGCTACACCTAACTGAACATTAATCCCATTTATAGGTTTTGTGCTTTATGCATCGTGAGCCTATTCATGGGGTGCATAAAAAGTCCATTATAGTGATTAAGTTCCTTGCCACCTTACACATTTGTAGGAATCCTGTATGTTGTAAATATGAACACCTCTAGGTACACCACATGCTGAGGAGTAAGTGCCATATATTTGAATAAAACATGCATAAAAACAGAACAAAATTACAATGCTGACAATTATTATCATAAAAAGGCAAAAACAATCTCAGACAGACACAATCCAGGCCTAAGTGGAAACAACAGGATGATGGGCTCCTCTTATGTGTCATTAAGCTGTAGCGTTTATAGCAATTCATATTTTGCTAGAAAGCAGAATCGCATTGTTTAAAAGTGTGTGATAAACAGAAGAGTGATTCATAAGCAAGTAATTCTGCCAAAGAAACACCTGACCAGAGCATCTGACAGAGGGTCTGTGGTCACCAAACAGCCCACGCATACCGGAGCTTTTGTTTGAGTCCTTCCAAGTGTGCTATCACTGAGTGGGGGGGTCGAGTGATATACTGCACTGGCAAAGAAATACTACCGAGGGTGACGTCAGCGTCGTAAAGAGTGTGTTCACACATCATCCCAGCACTGAGTTTATTCTCATTTATAATCTACTGATGCTAACGGTTCCTCAGCTAACAGGGAACTTTCGCAGAACTTTAGCCAGTATTATCATAAGGTCTTCTCAAGGAACGTTCTTACGTTAAGGGAACGTTATTTCCATGTTTTGCATTCTAAGAAAGGTTCTGTCAATGTCTGCATGGTAAAATCCAGGGGGGGGGGGGGGTTCACTTCATATGCTGCTTATAGATCAGTCTTTTGTTATATATATCTATGTAGAAAGTTTCTTTATTTCCATAATCTGAGCAGTGTAGATAGGGTTAAAGACCCTGCAGCATATCACTTCGAGTTGGAGTATTTTTGGTAATTGATTGATTAAATGAAATGACAACTGAAACTGAATCATTGCTTAACATGATGTTTCAAGTGGGGCACCATTTATCTTGATAATGGAGATCTGAAATACATGCAGGAAAATCTATCTGAAGAAAAAATAATTGTGATCTAGCCATTAAACAGCACTGATGTTTTATTTACCGTTTGGGAAAAAGAGTTGAAGAAAAATGCTGGATAAAAATTGCATTGAAAAAAAATGAATAAAATTGAATCAAATGGTATTTTTCATACATTTAGCCCCAGTAATTATGAAGAAAGATCTCCATTTATGTATAACTCATTTTATCAAACCATCTATGATTGATACTCACTAGATTCAAATACACTCATATCTGCTTTTAAATAGAGAGCTCGATTTGGCTTGTTTCTAATTATCTGCAATCATATAATTTGTTCTGTAGCACTTGAACATTTCAGCATTTTCTGAGCGCAATAGTCAGAGCAGAATCCTACTTGGAAATGCAAAAGTCTCCCCCCAGCTATCCACTCGGTTAAATGGGTTGGAGTTTTAATGGATTGTTATTCATTTATTACAAAATATATAATGTGTGGGGCAGACGCTTAATGTCAGATTAATCTGTACTCAGCATATGTGTCGCAAAGTTGATAAAAAGGGTAAAAAACAATGCAATAAAAATTATGCAGCTTTGCTTCTGAATCTATTATCCTCCTGAGACCCAAGGAAAAAAGTGTCCTTCAATTATAGGTTATTTGTCGTTGGAGGAAATAAGACATCTTACAGTTTAGATTTTTTCAAACTAATTTTTGTTTTTAATTTCACAGCATGTCATCTTTAGTGTATAACAGGAATAAATATGTTTCCTTACAAAGATAAATGCAAAAACAACATGTACACTACAATGACATAAGTGAATGGGTGGCGTCTCATGAGGTTATACATACAAAGGGACATTATCTGCAGTTGTATCTATGTATATTGACTGCTGATACTATGACTGAAAAACAGATGGTTTGAGGTTAAGGAGCAACAACTGAAAGCTGCTTAAATGGTACCTATTTGTTGACCCACGACCAGAAGGTTGCTGGTTCAGATCCCATACCTGGTAGAGTGATCATATCCCCATTGGGCACCTCACCCCAAAAGTTGTTCCAGGGATGTTGAATAAATGGCCGAGCCTATGCTCAAACCCCAAACTTCATTCTGACCTGTGTCTGTCCTCATTGGAGAGTAAGTTGTTATATGAGAAAACTGAAGAAATCCTAGGTACCTTTACAAACATCTCATTATCGCGTGCAAGGTTAAAGTGAGCCTAGAGCCTGTCTCAGGAGACACAGGGAATACCCTGAATAGATGCCAGTGCAGTAAACCACCCCAGTAAATTAATTAAGCTGTGCACTTTGCATGTTGGGTAGTCCAGGGTAACACTCTGCATGTTCCTGAAGGTCTTGTTAGCGGCGTTATAAATCATGGTCATACACTTTGACTCGTTTGCCTGACAATGGATTGGCTTGGCTGTAAATGCTATGTAACTCTTCAACATGCAACTCCGCTGATTTGATGCAAAAAGATCAATCATCCCTCGCTAGCAGTAGTGCCGTAGCTGAACCCGTCGGTACCGTTATGTGTCCCAGCATGCAACATTGCATTCCGTAGATGCCAAACTAAGATGTCAGTTCATTAAAGTGGTGTCATGCATTTACATGAGCTGAACCTCTATTCTTAATGACATTATAAAGTCTAATTTGTGAAAATTAATATTATAAAAGATTATAATACTTATTAACAGTAATGTGACTTATGATCAGTAACAAGTACGTATTATTATTATTATTATTATTATTATTAGTAGTAGTAGTAGTAGTAGTAGTAGTAGTGGTGGTAGTATTATTATTATTAGTAGTAGTTATGGTAGTTATAAAACTCCTCAGTGGTAAAGCCCCAGTGGTGGATGGCATTCACTGTAAGTTACTGAAGGCTCTGGATATTGTGGGGGTGTTTTGACTGACTTCCTTCTTCAGCATTGTGTGGAGGTTAGGGACAGTGACTTTGGATTTCCATACTGGAGTGGCGATCCTGATCTTTAAGAAAGGGGATCACATCACACTCCTCGACCTCCCTGGGAAGGCCGATGCCGGGGTTCTGGAGAGAATGGTCCATCCATTGGTTCAATCCAAAATATTTCCATTCGGTGAAAGACAATTTTTTTCTAGTGAGCATGTCTTATTCACTTGGTCACCTCACTCATTGTTGTTTAATTTTGCACAAACTTGCCACACTGTTTATGAATGAGTCCAAGAGGAAGGATGAGAATGATTATGATTGGCTCGGAGAGTGCATGCAGGTAAACTTCAAAACACATAAACTGCAAACTTATACAGATAATTATAATGCTGCTAAATAATATTTAAAATAGTTCGTTTACTATTTGATTTTAAGATTCTTTGATTTTATACACCTATTTGAATATTCCACAATGCTGACTCATCCCAGCTGCTGCCTTCCTGCAAAGGCCTGCTGTGTGCCGTCAATTCTGCCCAAGTGTGCAGTTAGAGCATTTTCAGGGAACCTCATGGGATTGTTCACAGAGAATTGCTGTTTTGCTGAATGCTGTGAAATACGCTTTGTGGAGGACAGGGGGCTGACCTCATCAGGGCCTCTGGCCAACCAGTTATGGCTCTTATTTGGACCAACATCCTGCACATCCACACCGATAATAAGATGAGTGTGACAAAGAACATGCAAGTCACTGGCCCTGACATATACTGTACACAGATGCACTTAATTAAAAGCAATGTAGAAACAATTAAGATAAGACTTTTCACTCAGCTGTGAGCTCTTGGCTGACAGTGTACCTGCTTTCATTAGGTTCAGTGCTGAATATATTGAATGACACTTTGTTGTATTTTTGAGGATGTATGAGCTGGTATCCCATGCAGGGTGTGGCCTTGTGTCCTCAGTGTCCCAGCCTTGCGTCCTTAGTGTCCCAGTCTTGTGTCCTTAGTGTCCCAGCCTTGTGTCCTTAGTATCCCAGCCTTGTGTCCTCAGCTCAATGAAATGGACTAAAACATGACCAGCAAGAGTGTTTGGAATGTTGATAGATGGATGGAGAGGAATAGATGGATAGATAGATGTACAGTATATATTTGACTTTTTACTATTTGTAAAGTCATCCTTTTGGTAGATAATTAAAAAGTTAAATGTATCTGAGCTAATTGCTAATTTATTGCATTCTAAGCCTATAAATACATCCTAGGCCTATTGACTTGTCTTCTGAAAAGTCCTCGGTAATGAGGCGCCTCCAGCTGTAGTGAAAATCCATTTCAGGCCAGGTGCTTCAGGCTCTCTAAGGATCTCCATGAGTTTCTAGAAAAGCACTATTTTTATGCCTTTGGCATTTTAGAACTTCACCATGCCAAAACTGGTATTGCAGGAAATTAAATTTTCGCTATGAGCCACTACAGTTATGTTCAAACTTAATTTTGTGTCCGTCATTTTTGTGAATCATAGAAAAAGGTCTTGTTCATGGTGGGAGTGTGAATCAAACCATGGAGACAGGAGAAAGCAGCTTCCTTGGGGGTGTTATGGAGATGGGCTCAAGGGCAGCGGGGGACGGATGAGAGTGTGATCAGTGTCATTGCAATGGAAACATAGGGGGCACATGGTCACCGATTGGCTACAGCTGGGTGCCCCTTGATGCAGACCCTGGAATGCTCATGACTGTCTGATATCCTAGAAGGCAATGAGAGAACAGAGAGAACAGAGTCTGCACAGCCTAATGGGTGCAATATAGGAATAAGGATACAAACTATATCTAAACTTTAGCCATTGATTTACTAAACACGCATTGCACCAAGCTTAGCATTTAAAACCACTACTTTGCATTTAAGACTGAAAAACATAATAGCTGGATTGATTATAGTTCTCAGTCATTTCATATTGTTTTTTTTGGGGGACACCGGTGGATCCAAATAGCCTGGGGCTCTGTGATCCATCTATGAGGCAAAATGATTCCAACAACATCACTGGCAGATTAGCCTTCAAAAATAGCATGAACACGCAGTTACTATGCTCACTAATTTCGTTAGTGCTGGGTCATTGTCCTTCCATCTAGCATAATTAGTGAACGTTTGTCAGTTGATGAACGCCTCAGTGTGTGTGTTTGAAAAAGAGTTCCTATAGTTATACGGAGCTCAGAAGCACACATTCACTGATGTGATTTAACTGGATGGCATGTGTTTGTGATGAGGCAGTACAGAAACCCTAACTCTGTATAGCCAAATGGGTTCAATTTACAAAAATTATACAGTCAGTGGCCGGTGTAGGACATACACCTACTCGTTAATGGAAACAGCCAATTGTAAGGTGAATACAAATAGCACACAGACAGGGTCAAGAGGTCCACACACTGTTCAGCTAATCACTAGAACTGTTAAAGTTTGTGTTCTTAGTCAGTCCAGCCAGGGGCAGACTAACTATTCTAGGGGCCCTAGACTGACATGGGTGGGGCGAGCCTAAGTGGGCCTAAAGTGAAAGGAGAGGGTATTAAAAATGATGGAACATCAATAATTTGCTAATCAAAGTATTCAGTGGAAGTGTGGCATTTCACCGGCTAATAAAATAGGCAAATTTAAGGTATATTATATTATTATATCATATAATATTTTGACCAAAATCGTAATATAAGTGGTTTAGAGAGGACATTTTATCTATGTTTTGTTATTTAAAAAAAATAGTAAGTTAAGATCAGCAGGGGGCCAGGCCAAGGGTTGTTGCACCACCCCCCCCCCCCCCCCCGCCCCCCCCCCCCCCCCCCCCCCCACCCCCCCCCCCTCTTTTTTATTTTATTTTCTTATTTTAGTTGTTTTGTTGAATTATATAT
>JAABNY020000040.1:17974153-17985191 GCA_015164015.2 Brevimyrus niger | reverse complement strand
AACAAAAATGTGTACTGTCTGGCAGGTAGCTGTAAGGGAGCGGAATTGCAGACTCTCTGGCAGGTAGCTGGGAGGGAAAAAAACCGTGGACTAACTGTGAGTCCCTGAGGACCCGAATGGGACACTGACTTGGAGAACACACAAATAGAGCCTGATAATATAAGCAAACCTCACTCACATCTGATCACTTTTAGCTTTGCACACATCCATTTTCTTACCATTGTCAGATATATTTTTAACTCATGTTCTCAGCTCCTCCTTTATTTTGATACTACTTCACTTTTATTTGAAAATTTTTTGTGTATTATTGTCTTGAGTTTACCATACCACATCATATGTAGTGGACTTTATGAAACAATAACATTGTACATCTTGAGTAGATAAAATGAGACTGCACCTCTGAGAAATAACTCACTAATTTACTTTCAGGAAGTAAATGCACTTCCTATTTATAAATAGGTATTTATTAACGTTTCGGCTTTACTGCTCCATGTTCAGTATGCAATCTATAATTGGTTAGAGGTGCAAAGCCTTAGCCGATGCCCCAAGGTTTGCATTAATATTTCAGACACACTAATCTGAATCATGATTAACATTCACCGCTGGGGTGTTTTTTTTCCCCTTGCATTTATTGTGGTTCAAAGTGCACAACTTCAGATAATGATATACTTTGTCAGGGAGATCTCTGAATATATTTGTATATTTCAATGTGGAGGGAGGGGTGTGTGGGGGGGTCAGCGGACTGCCTTTGCCTGTTGACACCATCACAGTTCTTTTCACCCACAAAATGAAGCTTTTGTGTCTGCACCCACCATTTTGTTCCTCTCAAACCTGCCCAGTCTATTCTCAGCTCCACCTCCTCTTCATCCTTCAATCAATCATGTGCAACGGCCTACAATTTTGATACGTGTCATTAGGGTGTAACCATTGTTCTTGGTTATTCAGGAGATATTGCCAACATATTTATTCATTTTTTCCAATTACATTCTTTTCTTCTTTATACTGCAGGTATTTTTCATCTGCATATTTGTTCTCAGAGTTTAATATTGATATCTAAGCTGTGGATGTAAAGCAGAGTGGCAAGTTATGGAGCAAAAATGAGTTCATGAAAGCCATAAAAAGGGAACAGGCATCTGTGGAGAGTATGGCCCTGTTTGGAAGCAGGATACTTTCTTAGGCTACAAATCACTAACAAAAGCAATAGGTGATACCATGTTGTGTCAAATCATGAAAAATGGCTGGTCAATGAAATAGACAGCGGCACAATCTCTCACTATGGGCCGAGAAGGGGAGCATTTGGAGGAGCTAGCAAGGCGTTCAGAGACCTGCAGCATGTTCCTGCTTCTTTTAAAGCAGCCATTGACCCAACCTTCTCAGACCAGAAAGGTGTTACCATGGAGATTAAGACCTTACCTGCATGTTAACATTCATAGGTAGGACCATAATGGTCTTGTGTCCGGACCCTGCATTCATTAGGATAGTCAAGTTCAAAACAGTCATGTAACAGAGAAATCCATTCAGGAAGTATTCAGTGCTAAAAATAGTTCAAAATCTTCTTCCCCCCTCAGAAGTCCTCTTTTTGAGTGTATCAAATTCAATTGACCACGTCAATTTGGAAGTAAAAAACATAATTTTCTTAATATTTCCTGTGAAATGTTGAAGGGATTGAGGTCACCATTTGTCATGTGTGTTATCTGGTACAGTGACCAAAAGATTCCCTGCTAAGGAGGTAATTATGGTCTAACTCAGACCACTAAACTAAAAACCACAGACCACCAATCACCTAAGGGAATTAAATGCATCGAGTCGTGCAGGGAGAGCACACAATTCGCTGTGCTGTGGCCTGTTCAGCAGCCAGTTTTAAAGAAAACCAGCCCCGCTGTTACTTTACTCAGTTTCAGCTTCCCCACATGACATTCGTCAATACGCAAAGCATGCTGGGAACATGTCCCTGCCCTCACACTGTGCTGTAATCAGGATCGTCAAATGTGTCACTTTCCACTTGGAACTGCTGTATTTTTAATTTATTTATTCTATTTTTACTATGTTAATGCAGTGTGTTAATACAGGACATCCCAAAGGTTTGCCAGATCATTACCAGAACATAAAAATGTAAAAATGTGAAAAACTCTGGTGTAACTGTGACTGGATGATTTCAATGAATGTTCCAAATCAGCCCTTTCAATACCATTATTTAATAAAAGCCCTGGTATATCCTTAAACGCGGGCTAATCTATTGAAGTGAACATGATGAACTGGCATCCAGTTGAAGGTGACCCCAGCACTGCACATCCTGGGAGGGGTCACAGGCTCATCACTGCCCTCTACTGGACAAATGGTCAAGGAAGATGAAAGATAGATGAACATTAGTACAAATTTTATTCTTGAAGCTTCTGAGCACGACCTACCAGATTAATTATACATGCAGCGTGGCTCCCTGTCACATTAAACGTACATGTACCCCACATGTGTCATGTGCTTCCTAAGGCCTCAGACCCCTGTGAACTTATCTGGATGAGCTGTTATCTGAAAATGGCTAGATGGGAAATATCTGCCAACTCACTGCCAAATTATGCTGGATATCTACACTGATATGGACTGGGAAATGTGTTAGAAACTAAAGGATTCCAGTCGTTTGATGGAAATGAAAATTAACAACCTACAGAGGGCTGAATTCAAAGACACCCCAAAAATGGATGAAGTGATGGATAAGGCTAGTTCATTTTGTCAAAAATTCATTGCAGCAACTCAAAATCATACTCAGTTGTTTGTATGGCCCCCACCTGCTTGTATGCATGACTGACAATGTCGGGGCTGCTCCTAATGAGATGACAGATAGTGTCCTGGGGGATCTTCTTGCAGATCTGCACCAGGGAATCACTGAGCTCCTGGACAGTCTGAGGTGCAACCTGGTGGCGTTGGCTGGACCGAAACATATGTCTCAGAGGTGTTCTATTGGATTTAGGCCAGGCAAGTGTGGGGGCCAGTCAATGGTATCAATTCCTTCATCCTCCAGAAACTGCCTGCAAATTCTCACCACAAGAGGCTGAGCACCAGGAGGAACCCAGGATCCACTGCACCAGTGTGGGGTCTGACAATGGGCCCAAGGATTTCATCCCGATACCTTATGGCAGTCAAGGTGCTGTTGTGTGCGTCCCTCTATGGATATGCCTCAGCAGACCATCACTGACCCCCCACCAAACCGGTCATGCTGAACAACGTTACAGGTAGCATAACGTTCTCCATGGCTCCTTCAGAACCTTTCATGTCTGCTCAGGGTGAACCTGCTCTCATCTGTGAGAAGCACAGGGCGCCAGTGGCAGACCTGCCAATTCTGGTTTTGAATGGCAAATGCCAACTGAGCTCCATGACCCTGGGCAGTGAGCATTAGGCCCACTAGAGGACGTCGGGCCCTCAGGCCACCCTCATGAAGTCTGTTTCTGATTGTTTGCTGAGAGATTTTCACACCAGTGTCCCACTGGAGGTAATTTTTTAGGGCTCTGGCAGTGTTCATCCTGTTCCTCCTTACACAAAGGAGCAGATACCAGTCCTGCTGATGGGTTAAGGACCTTCTGTGGCCCTGTCCAGCTCTCCTAGAGGAACTGCCTGTCTCCTGGAATCTCCATGCTATTGAGACTACGAAATGCAAAACTAGTGAAAAAACAGTCCGAAAAGAAGAGGAGGGAAAATGTCAGTGGCCTCCACCTGTCACACCAATCCTGTTTTGGGGGTCGTCTCATTGTTGCCCCTGTTGCTCATTTCATTAACACCGAAGCAGCTGAAACTGATTAAAAGCCCCCTCTGTTACTTAATTGACCTGATCAATATCCCAGAAGTTTAACAGATGCTACAGTATACTCTGATTAAAATTACTTTTGAGCAGTGTATATTAATAATAGCTGGCCATATTTTTATCCATTTGTATACTTTTTGTAAATCAATATTTCAAAAATGTCTGTTGTATAATTATTGATGGGGAAAAGATATGTTTAACAAAATATGCATTTCAAATCATGATTTTGTGGCTGGTGTGAATTTATATACAGTATACCCCATAGTGACATGATCAATAAAGGGACATGTTGTGCACAAAGCCCATCCAGGAAGCATTCTGGATTGGACACCAGTCTGTTACAGGGCACTCACACTAGTGATATACAGCCATCATAAACAGAGAGCCAGCAGCAAGATTCAAACTCACCCCCCTAGGGTTTCTGGCTGTCGGGCTAAGCCACTATGCTGCCTCAATATAAGTGTCTTGTTCCCTAAAAAAAGTATATTGTCTGGGGGGGCACAGTTTAAGTAAGCTTATTCATCTCACCAATCAGGTTTAGTAGGTGTGTTTGAGCAGGGAAATCTGCAAGCTGTGTCACAGACTGACCTTTGAGGAACCCTGATCTAAAGTGTTTCTGCATGGTCTGTGATGAGAGATTTTATTATCTATGATCAGTATGTCATGTATCAGACATTTGCATGCTTCCAATTACATAATCCCATTACTGCCAAAAAAATACAGGTTTTTTTATTGAAAAATGCATGTTTCCCCATATTTCCCCAGTCCAAAAACATGCAGTCACATCTGTATATTGCCCACAGTGTATGTACCCTGCAATGGACTGGCATCTGGCCCAGGGAGTCTTCTGCTTAGGGATCAGCTCCTGGATCACGATGACATTGTCCTCAATAAGTCGCTATGGAAGATGGATGGGTAGATAGATTTACTAGGCAGAGGAAAACTGGCCAGTAGTGATAATGTTTCATCCTGGTTCAGTGATGGTTCATGTGTTCAGTAAACTTGAGCGGCTGAGCTCTCCGTTAGCAGACAGGTCTGTGTGTGTGTTGTAAAGCCTTGCCTTTGTTCTTCCATCGTTCCGCTCATGTCAATCACCGTTGATCCTAAACCTGTTCTGACAACTCAGCCGTGGTTTTATGGCCAAGCTGTGACCAGGGGGTGTTTGAGACAGTGTCAGGGTCTTGTCTGCCCGCAGCTGTCGGCGAGAAACTGCCCATAAAAAAACGCAAAGAGAGCTGATCTCACAACCAACTTCACAACCAAAGCAGCTCTGGTATTTCTGTGTTAAAAATGCAGAAGCTTTTTTATTCGCCTTTTATTTTTGGCCAAGAATTTATTAGAGATAGAAGGAAAGAGGAGAATGAGATTCAGGTTTTGTTGCAACTGTGGCGTCACACGTTTGGCTGTGAAGCAAAGTGGATTAACTTGCTTAAATGTGGTATTTATGGAATTTATATCTCCTCGAAGTGTAATGAGTAGCTAATGGTGTGCAGCTCATTTATGACCAAGACACATTCGACTGCTTTGCATTATCAGTCCATATGTCGGCTTCATACAGCACTGGTGTGAGCTCTACTGCTGGTTTACCTGGCTGGTGTAACTGGAGTGACCATGTCAGGGAGGACACTTTAAGCTAGGACAAGATCTATAAACTACTATTTCAATTAAAAGGACCAAATTAAAAGGAGTTCTTGCTATGTGCTTATTGGTCAGTCTCCTGTCACTATTGTTAATATGAAACAGCTAGATGAGTCTTTCAATCAAGGAAACAAATCAAAGCACAAGAAGCACATGAGCCTTTCAGTTTCACAGTAGTTTGTAAGACCTGTAGCAGATCAAAGTGTCCACTCTGATGTGGACGAAATTCGAGTTCTGAGGTACTACTGATAAGAATCATTTAATAACGTGCACAGTGCTAAATGACATACAGTACAAGTTGGATATAAATACGGGGTCAAATTAGTCTGATAGTTTTTTTGTTCAAGAGTCTGAGTGCCTGATGGAAAAAAATTTTTGTTCAGTCTTGTGGTGCATGACTTTATGCTCCTGTAGGGTCTTCCTGAAGGGAGCGGTGTGAACACAATGTGTTGGGGGTGTGTACTGTCTTTAATTATGTTGTGGGCCCTCGTGATGACCTTACTATATAATTCAACTAACCTTCTACCATGTTTGTTCTTTTAGTGTTCTGTGATTGTTGTGATTATAAGCTTCCCCTGCAGGCTATGCTACATGTTTCATGTCGGCCGATTTAGAATAATGGCAAATTGATGTCATGTGTATAAAAGGTAGCCTTCAGTGTCATTGCCATGTCATTGTAGATGGTCTTCCGCAAGATCAGCGACGTTAAGCGCGAGGAGGAAGAGCGGCTGCGGAGGAAGAACGAGGCCCCCCTGAACCTGCCCCCCGACCATCCTGTACGGAGGCTGTTCCAGCGATTCCGGCAGCAGAAGGAGGCGCGGCTTGCAGCAGAGCAGGCGGCCAAAGAGGAGCTCGACCTGGAGAGCGGCACCCTCCACGTCCTCAAGGACGACGGTCATGGCGTCGTCGCCACCACCAGCCTGGTGACTGTAACGGAGAGCCCCGTCACCTCCGTATCCTCCATCTCCTCCTCCGCCCCCATCTCCGAGCCCTCTGACCGCGTGAAGCCGCAGACCCCGGCACCAAACTCTTCCGTCATCTCCGGCGGCAGGAAGTCCACGGAGCCTGCGAAGGGCAAAGTTTGGGGCCGGTTCAAAGAGGCAGTGGTGAGCGGGGAGAACTGGGGCAAGGTATCCAAAGCCGAGTCTCTGGAAACTCTTCCGGATAGAACTAAGTCACAAGAAAAGGCCTCCCTGAAGAAGACGGACTCGTGTGACAGTGGGATCACCAAAAGTGACCTGCGGTTAGACAACATGGGGGAGGTCCGGAGCCCTCAGGACCGTAGCCCTGTCCAGCCTGGGCTGAAGCAAGCCTTCTACCCCATCCCCGAACACACCATCCAGGCTTCATTCCTGGAGCTCAAGCGTGAACTCAAAGAGGACATCAGTGCCCTCAGTAGCCGGATGGCTGCCCTCGAGAACCAGCTGGCGGAAATGATCCGGATACTCAGATCGAGGAACGGCGCGGCTTCCCCCGAGCACATCTTTGAAGTATCACAGCCGGAGTCGCCTGAATCAGACAAAGACGATACTTTCTCCTAATGTCTGTAGGTTTGAACTTTCCAGAAACTGAGTATACCGGAGCTGGCCCTGAGTCTTGGCTCTCTAACAGGGTAGCGTGCACCCGCTGCATTCTGGGAAAAACTGGATCACATGTCCATTCCCGCTTTCCAGCGACTGTGTATACAGGAGCGCTTCCTGGATCCCGTCCCTCTGACAGGGTAGCATGCACCTATTGTATTCTGGGAAATCACTGGATCATATGTCCATTCCCGCCTTCACATGAGAAATTGAGCTTGTGCAAAGCGGGAATTCGCCATTCACAGGAATGAACTGAGTGGCCAAATTTTGAAATTAGCTTTTTTCAGTTTTGCCATAAAATTAATTGACGACGTGAAGAGTAATTTGATTTTTTTCAGTCAGAAATGATAATTAAATAACAAACACTCAGGATCATTTTTTGACACGCATAGAAGAGCCATACCTTTGCTGTTCTCTGACTCCCAAGCCTGATAAATATTTGTCACCTTTTCAGTGGAAATAATGAATTTAATATAATTAGTGTTTTTTTACACAAAAATGATCAAATCAAATCTGTATTTAAGTAAGTAACTAAAGTGTTGCCGGTATTTTCCAGCACCTTTCCCCCAACCTGAAAGTATTACTGAAAAGTGTCTGAAATGTCCTGAAATTATAAAGACCATTTGTGTTGATTCACTGCTGTACTACACTGCTGTTTTTAATGTCTTCCAAAAAATTCACCAAAAATTTTGAAAATGTTGAATGGGTTTCCCTGTGACTCTGTCCAGGATAAATGATGGATGGATGGATGGATGGATGGATGGATGGATGGATGGAGAGTGAAAATGTCTTTTAGTACTTATAGTCTTGCCTTTCCTGATACTGAGTACTGATTATTCTTCTTTTTCCTTTGCTTCTTTAAATTCTTTAAAATTTTAAAGCTGACCTTTCACATAGTCCATAGGCCAAAAGATCAATTGTTTACATTTCCTTTTTCTCAGATCATGATGACCATACATTTTTTTTCATGAAAATGTTCAAATGTCTGATGCCTAATATATGATTGGATGATATATTATTATATATTTTTGATGAGTTAAACATTGCAAATCACTGAGTATTACACAGATATTGAAAAACTGCAATCTATGTCATACACGTAACAGCTATCACCTCTTGTATTTCTATCAGAATTTGAACATTTTCATGTTAGAATGCTCTGTCAAGTAGTTTGAAATACATTCAGGCCCTAACACTCAATTTTACTTTCAGTGTCCAAAATGAATCAATTTGGCAGCTAAGTAGTGTACCAAGAAGGTCCACTTTACATTCAGAATGTGCTTTAATCATCATCATGCTCGCTTTGTTTATGTTTTACTGGCCTTAAAATAATTTTAGTTTTATATCTGGAGAAACATTCACAAGCTCTTTTATATTTTTTATATGTCATAGTATCAAACAAATCCGGTAAAATGTATACTGTGTTGGAGGCCAGCAGGGGGCATAGTGGTTAGAGAAACACCTGCAGGTGGTAGTTCCCGGGGAACACTGCTGTTTGTACCTCACCTACCTGAGCAGAATGCTCTAGTGAAGCTGTATAAATTGTATTATAGAAATGGTAACACTCAAATGAAAGTATAGCATAGTCTTCTATCACTGAAAAATGAACAGCAAGAGTTATATTATAAATGTGAAGAATGAGATTGTGGTGTATGGTTGTGTGGGGTAAGGAACAGCCACCTTACAATGTGTGAGGCTTTATATCAAACTGATTGACATTGATGGTCCACACATTACAACGTGCAGCCATAGAGTCAGTATTTCTTGATGAGAAGTACAGTTTCACAGTTTGGAGAGACAGCATTGATTCTGAGGGAGTGCTTGTATTGCGAGGACTTTTCTTTTTCTTGCATGTCTGAAAAAGGAATGAAAATAATAATTAAATGACTGCGTTATGTCATAATCAGCCAGAACTGTGTATTGTTGAAATGATTTATTTGCTCAGGAAATCCATTTGTAGATAACATTTCAGAGCACTTTTACAGTATATAAAGAACAAGACATAAAATAAACCTCAAAATTGGAGCATGAGGCTTTGGTTTACCTTTTCCTTGTAGCTATTTGCACCTCAGTCACATGTTGTTCTTTTACTGCAACGCTGAATACTTGTGGCTGCCAGCTAAGTCACATGACAGTGCAATTGTCCGTGATGTAATAAAGTTTTAGAAAAGTCATGAAATGGGTCAATTCAGCATGTAAGATTCACACTATCATCTATTCAGTTGATTTTTAGTTGGAATTAAATGGTTATTTATGAAAAATAAATTACTACATGGAAAAAAATATTTAACAAATGATGACCTATCCTGAAATTAAACTCAAGGTGATGGGGAACATCAACAATACAGCCTCATGTGCAGCAGGACGCAATAAACACCATTAACACCAACATGTATGCCTGCTTGCTATTTTATTATGAATTTATTGTCTATATCTGGAGACATGTGAATTGTCCAGGAGACAGATTTTCAAGCAGATGAATATCAAAGGGCATGAATACAAACCACTTTAAAAAGGGCCAATATAAAGTTTACCACTAAAAATGAGAGACTTCTGCTATGCACTAAAGCAAGTTTCCCCAATTCCAATCCAGGAGGGCCAGTATGTCACACAGTTTTCCCTGCTCAAATACAGCTACTAAACCTGGCAATTGGCTGGTGAGCTGAATAAGGTGAGTGGGGAAATGTCACAGACTGGCCCTCCAGGACTGGAAAAAAGGAACCCTGCACTAAACTGTCATCTCAGAAGGACTTTCACAATTTGCCAAATTAGAAAAACTGCATAGACAATTACACTACTCATTTTTAACGTCACTGTTGATGCATTCTAAGGCATATGAGACATTCTATGTGCCTGTATTTATTTCCTGAATGTACTGTACTATAACAATTTAAACCATAAATTGAGGAAGGGGACCAGCAAGCCTGTACTGTTTAACTGAACTTTGTATGTTCCTGTAATATCATGTAGCGAGCAATATAGTTAATGAAGATGAGCAACTAACTTTGGCTTTTGGCTCCGAAAACCATCCATTACTACTGTGCAAAGATGTTCATCTGCTAATCTAACCTTCTCCTTCTTGTATCACCAAATTTCTTGCCTTTTCCTTACCAAATATGTACATTTTGAAGAGCAATTATTAAAAGATAACAATAAATATATTTGAAAATTGTCATGTATCCATGTATATTCACAACAGTACATGATTTATGCACGTGCTGTAGTATTTCTTGCATTGAAAATTGTACTTACTGTGAGCACAGAAGTAATAAAGATCTTTTTATTATATCATTTGATGTGGTGAATTTATTGTTTGGTTTGTTGAATTGCAGCAATCAGTATAAAACATTTGTACATTAAGATTGTGTGCTTTTGCATTAGATATGTAGTCAATCAAATCCCAGTAAATATGGGGAAAATTAAGAATTATTTCACTTTGAACTGTGTGAAAGCATCGAAACATATTTATTCTGCTACAAAAGTAAAATGCAAAAACATTATTGCATTAAATTACCAGTAACTAAATGTAAGATGTACTGATTCCATGCTTGTTTCATTAATTCAGGAACTATATTAGTTAACAGTTAACTAAATAGTTAATAATGGTAATATTTCACTTGAGGGGGCAAAAACTACTTAACTCATTCAATACTCAAGAACAAATCATGAACTAATATAGACATATTGCTCACTATATTGGGACACCCCTCCAAATTATTGAATTCAGGTGTTCCAATTAAGGCCATAGTCACGGGTATATAAAATCAAGCTACTAGGCATGCTATGCTTACTAACTCATCAATCATAACAGTTCATGTATTTTGTGAGGAAACCTACACTATACTGCCAAAAGTATTGGAACATCTGCCTTTACACACACATGAACGTTAATGATATCCCATTCTTAATACATCCATCCATCATCTTCCGCTTGTCTGGGGTTCGGGTCATATGGAAGATTATAAGCACAAAAATTCAAATGGCAATTCATTTTGCAATTGGCAATTCAATATTCAATCAGAGCATG
>JAABNY020000040.1:17948283-17966651 GCA_015164015.2 Brevimyrus niger | reverse complement strand
TGGAAGAAACCTTTACTGTCATCCTTAGCCTCCAATGCAATTTTTCTTTCTACATCCCTCTTAGATAGCCTAATGTTTTTTTTTAACTCTACCTGTACAACGATGAATCGAAAGATGACATCAAGTGACCTTCAAAATGAATGGGAAACATTAATTGCAGGCGTGAAGTGTACTGCTAGGACTTTTTGTTTCACCCACTTCTCAATTTAAGGGTATGCATCTATGAATGATGAATAATATAGAGAAGAACCAGGCTGCAGTTTGCAATATATATATGTATAAATAAATAAAAAAAAATTTAAATAAAGTTCAAGTTCTGATCTAATTTTTCCTATAAGAAATAATGGAAAGACAATTAATTGGTTCCTGGCCCCCCAAAATTACAGCTAACTATGCTTTTTTTTTTTTTAAAAAGCATTTAAACACAAAATGAAAGGGATAAAACAAGAAGAGCATTTTTTTTAATGGCTTTCCCAAACAAAAATATCTTATCCCAACTGTACCCCTGTCCTGCCCCAATCGTCCACTCCTTCCGTGTGCCACACCCCTTCGTTAACCTCGTGTGGGATCCACATGTGATCAACTGTTTCTGGTTTTTGTCATTAGTCCTCTGTATTAAATCCCCGTTTCAGTTTGTTTCCCCAGTCCGGTCACTGAGTGTGTTCGACTTGCTTACAGCGCTGGCCTAAAGCAATGCATTCTGATCCTGACGCAATGCATTACGGTTAGATGCATTGCGACCTCTCACCCGACTGCATAAAATGGAACCGCCTCCATGACGACACACCTTTGCCCTTATTGGCAGAAGAGTTTAGTTTCATGCATAACATTTATATCCCAGGCAGTTCCTATGCGTAATCTGCTATTTCTCCCGAATATCACGTAAAGCAGTGAGAACTGGTTTTCAGTTAATTCAGCTGGTAAAATAAAGTTTAAATAAATGACATAAATGCTCTAGTAGTACACATAAGTTAGTGCTTCATTTATTGTTAGTTATTGTAATGTTGTGCTGCTTTATTTGGTTAATCATCCAGTCTGTGAAGAAAGCATTCAAGTAAGAATTGCACTGTCGTATGACTCATTTCCTGGCGCATACAATTTATATTAGGTCAGCGTTCAAGGTTCGACTTCTGATATTCAGATGGAGTCTCTGTTTCTCATTAATGAAGAGCTTCTTCCTTGTTTAATGGGTCTTCAGTGTCCTGCTTCTAGGAGCCTGATATCAACTGTCCTAGCAGTGCACTTCACACCTGCACTTAATGTTTCCCATTCCTTTGAAGGTCACTTGATGTCATCCTCTGATCCAAGAGAAACTGACAGATAAATCACCTCCGGTATTAGAAAGTCACTTCTGCCCATTACCTGGCTGGTTTTCGGTCATTCCCTGTGTCTCCTGTTTCAACTTATTCGTGTGTCTCAGAAATTTTGAACCTGGAAGCAACCTACTGCTCAGTGTAGCCTTCTACCAGCAGAACCACAATTAAACCAAGATTTGAAAATGCAGAAATTTTTTTTATATGGAGTGCTCTCCTAGTTGAGAGGGAAGCTTGGGGTCTAAGTCCAAAGTTGGCTTATTTATGCAGCCCACCCCCTACAGCTTTTCAGGGTTTAAGGGCATTGCTAAAGGGCCCATTAGAGGTCTGACTACAGCCAACCTCTCTGAATCACAAGTTTCCCCATCACAGTTTTGAAGTATCACAGGATAGACATAAGAAATTAAACAGCATTTATTTGAGGGTTTCTGGGACTTTTGCTAAGGCCAGCAGATGACAACCTCCTGGTTTGGCAGCCTCTCATGTGATCTCGCAGCGATCTTTGTATCTCACAGTTTCTCACATCCTTCTGTTTTGCATCTCTCTGCTTGTGAAAGGGACTAAAAAAATGTATGTGGTTTTTCCTTAGGGGCCTGCACCCCTAACCTGGATGTTATGGAATGGTCAACTGTATTTTGCGACCTTCTGGTTTAAGCATGCACAGCAGAGGGGTGTTTCATTTTATCACTTTTAATTCACTTTATCATTCATTCACTCGTCAATCCTTAATCCTTGTTGTCGATCCGTCTTGTTGTGTCATGACCTGCTCGTCCGATCCTCCTGTGTGCCACGTCCCCCTCGTTACCTCGTGTTACTTCCTGATCGTGATCACCTGTTGCCTGTTATTTTCAGCTTGTCCTATGTATTTAGTTCACGTCTGAGTCTGTTTTCCCCAGACCATTGACGTTAGTTTGTCACCGTCTGCCAGTGTCTTTTCCCTTAAATGGACCTGTTTACTTCTGCATCGTCACCTGCCTGCCTTCATCCTTCCTAGTGATCATAACAGTTGTCTATGTTTACTGTCTGTAGGGGCACATGTAAGCAAGCATTTCATTGTACACAGTTATTGTACTTGTACACATGACAATAAAAGAATTGAATTGAATATTATTGACAGTCTGTCCATCCATCCATCTGTCTGTCCATCTATTCATCCATCCATCCATTCCTCCACTATTGCTCATTCAATAGAGAAACACAGTGTACCTGGAGTCCAGTCCAGGCAGCACAGGGCATGTGACAGGAGATCACCCTGGACAGGATGCGATTACTCCTGTCTATGTAAATTCAAATAGATATTTGGATAAAAACAGGCCCAGCTGACTAATTAGACTTTGTAATAAGAAACGAAATGGTGATAACAAACTTTAATGGATCAAACTCAACAGTGCTGTGAAAAAAAGAGAAATAAATGCACGTGTTTCAGACCCCTGTGAGCATAACCGATTACAGCACACAGCCCACCAGCCGGGAACCCCCCCATACACTTTACACACCTCACCTTGCTTTACGATCTCTGCCACATTTGTGCAGAGAAATCAATGTCCCTATTGATCTAAGCCGGTCTTCATAGGGTTTATTATGTCTTCTAATCCAGTTTCTAATACCCCAGAGTGCGGACAGACATGCATAAAACGCAATGAAAAAAAATGGATGGATGTTGAATGGATTGTACGTCTAATGTAAGAATATCAAGCTTCCAAAAAGGCTGCTTGTTGATATTCTAGTAGATAATATGTTCAGCATGCCATTGCTGAGATCTGTGGGATCAGGAGACTGCCAGCACCCAAGAGGAGCTTCAGGCACACATGGAAAAAAGCTTGGTAACAGGACATGAAGTTAACAATTCCTCACACTGAAGGAACTGGCTCAACAGATCAAGTAAGCTGGGCAATCAAGCACAGCCAGAAACAGGAATGCAACAATATTGCAATACTCAGGTGAGGGAGACCTGATAAGAGGCATGGCTACAGTGTAGCTCAGAGTCCATCCTCACATACGGAGAGCAAATTGGGGTTGGTGAAGAATTTCCCCAAGGGGAGGAATCTCACTCTTCTGTCCAGGTAATTATGATGAGGAGCATATAAAGTCTACATATTTTCACTAAAAATGCAAATGTTTTTTAATTTGCAACAAAATTCTCTTAGTCTATATTTGTTCTATCCACGTGTTAGTTGCTAAGCAAAAGCCTTTATTGAAAGATACACTTTTCAAGTCTGTATAGCTGCAGATTTCACAGGGTTATTCAGAGGAATCAGTCTGCCTAAGAATGACTGCCACCAGGCAGCACAGCCATGTTTAACCACTTCGCCCTCTACAGATGGTGGAGCCAAATGTGGAAAGAAAGCAACATTTGTAGAAAAAATGAGTGTACTGCAATACCACAGAGGCTCCCTTGGCCTCCTCTGGCAGGAACCCTCAGCTTAGACCCATCATAGTGCCCCTGCCTGCCCCCTGGTACTGTAGGTGCCATCGGCTTCAACCAATCGCAGTACCCCTGCCTACTCACCCGCATTCATTATCTCCCTTGTCTTGCTAGCATGTAGCAAGCTTGCTGGTCTAAATTTGGATGCATCTGGCAGCTGGTTTCATTTTCCAAAGAAGATGCAACTTGTCAGTGTGTTACTAGACTGACACTTTAAGCTGCCAAAATATTCACACTGTTATAGAGTAGGACATTTAACCCTGACAGGTGTTAAATTTTAAACTCATGATGTTTCATTCAATAAGTTTTGAAGAGAAACATTAAGAAGAAATTAAACAGTACTATCATACAGTATGTCCTTCATGTCCATACATCCATACAACCATCCACTGTACTGAGGGCATGTGCGGAGCAGCTCGCTGGGATATTCACAGACATTTTTACCATGTCCCTTGCCCAAGCAGCTGTACCAGCATGCTTTAAATCTACCTCAATTGTCCCAGTGCCGAAACACTAGCCCGACATGCCTGAATGACTACCACCCTGTAGCACTCACACCCATCATTATGAAGTGCTTTGAGCGGTTGGTCCTGACACTTAAAGGACTCTCTCCAATCCTCACTGGACCCACACCAGTTTGCTTACCGTGGCAACAGGAACACAGATGATGCAGTCTCTGTAGCGCTGCACTCTGTACTCACACACCTGGACAGTACAAACACCTATGCACGAATGCTGTTTGTTGACTTTAGCTCAGCATTCAATACTGTCTTACCCTCTAAGTTAATCACCAAACTTAGAGACCTGGACATTAACACCTCAGTCTGCAACTGGATTATGGATTTTCTGACCAACAGACCTCAGCATGTTAGGTCAGGCCACATTTGCTCTGCTACCGTCACGCTCAACACTGGTGTACCACAGGGCTGTGTGCAAAGCCCACAGCTTTACTCCCTCTTCACCCATGACTGCAGGCCTATGCATGAATCCAGCACCATCATCAAATTTGCAGACGATACTACAGTGATCGGTCTCATCAGCAACAATGACGAGAGCCTGCAGGGAGGAGATCAAGCATCTGGCCACTTGGTGCATGGACAGTAATCTGCTCCTTAACACTACTAAGACCAAGGAGCTCATTGTGGACTTCAGGAAGGGAAGAGGAGATTCACATGAACCGATTTGCATCAACGGGATGGCTGTTGATCCTGGGGACCCACATTTCGGAGGACCTATCCTGGACCACCAACACCTCTAGCCTGGTCAAGAAGGCTCACCAGCGCCTCTTCTTCTTGAGAACATTTAAGAAGAGCCAGCTGTCCTCAGCCACCCTGGTGAACTTTTATCGCTGTACAATAGAAAGTATCCTAACCAACTGTGTAACAGTCTGGTACGGAAACTGCTCTGTTGCTGAGCTTGAGGTAATGCAGCAGTTGGTGAAAACTGCCCAGCGCATTATAGGGACTCCCCTTCCAGCCATTGAGGACAACCAGAAGAAACACCGTATGCACCGAGCATGCAGTATTCCTGAGGATTACTCTCATCCCACCCACAAGCTGTTTTCTCTCCTGCCTTCCGTTAGCCGCTTCAGGTGTCCCAGCTCAAGAACTAGCAGACTGAGGAACAGCTTCTTTCCCAGAGCGGTCTCCTTATTGAACTCTGTCCCCCTGACACCTGCCCCCTCTAACACACCCCTATACTCTCTCCATTATCAGTGCACTATTTAATTTTTATTGCACTACACTGTACATACATATTTGGAAAGCAAATGTGCATTGCACAATACAGTTGTAGTTTTATGATCATATATATCTGTAAATGTCTATTTGTAAATTCCTGTTTCTAGAAATAGCAATCTGTACAATATGTTCATATATATCTGCAATTTCTGATTACAGTTAATAGCAACCTGTATATATTGTTCATCTATTTGTAAATTTTTGATAATAGTGACTAGCAATCTGTATATTATGCTCACAGTACTGTATATCCATCTGTAAATATTACCCTTACTTTCTCCCTGTACTGTACATATCCCATTTAAGTGCACTTATAACTTATACCTTTATCCTGCACTTACTGCTTATTGCACTCCTAGTTATACCTACACTGCATTTTGTTGCCTTGTACTTGTACATGTGTAATGACAATAAAGTTGAAACTAATCTAATCTAATTGTTTACCGCTATCCCAGGCAGCAGGCTGGGGGGCAGGAGTGTGAAGAGAGGCCTCCCCAGGGGGGATGAGGAGTGTGATCCCCCTTAACACTAGATTTCCTAGAACCTCCGAAAAAAATCGGACGGGTCTTTGGTTGAGCCCCCCCTTCACTCCCCACACACACTGCCCGCCCCCCCATCAGCGCCAATCAACACCCATTGTTTTGTAAATGAAAGCGAGTTTCACGGTTTCAACCTCGGATCTGCTGAGAAACGTCTTTCTAAAAGTGTGCTCTGAGAAATCGTGAAATGCATGTAGGGCTATATTATATTCGTAATTTGAAACAATGGAATCTCTTGATTCAGCGATTGCGATTTCAATTTCCCAAAGAAACAGAAACAGAAGAAAAAAATGGAACACACCCCCTTTCTTAAAGATTGTGACCACCACCCCAGTCTGCCAATGCAAAGGCACTGTCCCCAATACCCATGTAATGTTGAAGAGGTGTTAACCAAGGCAGCCCAACAACATCCAAAGCCTTCAGGATCTCGTGTGACTGATATCCATCCCCGCAGCCTTACCAATGAGGAGTTTTTTAACTACTTCTGCGACCACAGCCATAGTGCTGAGTGAGTCCTCTGACTCTACTTCCTTTAAGGTGCATCAGTGGCATTCAGGAAGTCCTTGAAATACTTCTTCCACCGCCTGACTATATCTCAAGCTGAGGTCAACAGTTGTCCATCCTTGCTGTAAACAGCATGGGCAAAGTCCTGCTTCCCCGAGTCACCTGTCAGTTTGGCAGAATCTCTTCAAAGAGTCATTACCTTTTTACCGGGCAGGGATTCAGGTTTCTTGCTTTTGCTCTATTTGAGAATAATTTCAAATGGGATGGTTTAGAATAATTAAAAACTGAGCCTTAGACCCTTAGTAGATAATACCATTCGTCTCACCTCTATTAAATCTCATACTTAAGGGGTTACAGTGGCCTGAGACAAAAGTTAATATAGCATGTGTTTTTCACAGAAACATTTGAAAAACCCAGTTCACTATTGCTTGCTTTCTGTTTTTGGGCTCATTAAAATGTCTATAGTCAATAAAAACATAAGAAATTTACAAATAAGAGGAGGTCATTCGGCCATCAAGTTCGTTTGGGGAGAACTCAACTTGTTAAAATCTATATGAACAAAAGAAAAACATGAATGGTGTCTGTCGTATTGTAGAGTCAAACCTTGCCATACTTCCCACCACACTGGGTGTGTATAGGAGGATGCAGGGCCCATCCTGGTGAATTGGGTTTTTCTGTTGTTGATTACTTTTCCATGTCCCTTATTCTCCCTATTGTGTGTGTACCGCCTTGCCATCTGCAACCTGGAATACCTGCAAGAGTCAGTCTCGCTCTTTGCCTGTTTGTTTGTGCATATCCCCTTCTTGTCAGTGTTTACTGTGTACATTTCTTAATTAGTGCACTAGCAAAATACACCAGGCAAGCGCAGCATGCGCCTACCTGACCCTGGTGTTTGTAAAACTCTTTCTGACTTCCTGCCATGAGCCAGGAAGCAATGTTTCCCAGTGTGTTATAATAAACCACAAATAGTTTCACAAAATTGAACTGCAGATGAAACAGTGGCTCACTGGGGAGCACTGTGACCTCACACTTCCATGGGTGGGGCTTCCGGCCCCGCCCCTAGATCTGGGCATACCTCTGCACATGTCCTCCAATCTTCAGGCCGCATGCTATACAAAAATGTCAGTTGTTAGATGAATTAGTGTCTTAAAGTTGCCAAGGACGTGTCATGCCATGGCGTGGAGCCCCTTCTAGGGTGCCTCCCACCCCTGTTTACTTTAATTTGGCTCAGTATGACTGCAGCAGCCTTGCATAGTCAGCATGGAACATGGCACCACTTTTAAATAGGTACAGAAAACAAACAATCTTTTGGTATTTGACATGGAATTCCCATGTAGGAGGGGCCTTAGGGGTCAGGTGCAGTGTGAGTAGGGCAGTGGTCGAAGGTGGAGACCATGGTGGTCTGATCCTCGGATGCAGAAGCTAGCTCTAAGGACATGGAATGTTACCTGTCTGATGGGAAAGGAACCTGAGATGGTGCGCGAGGCTGTGAGACTCCGACTAGATGTAGTCAGGCTCACCTCGATGCACAGGGCGTTGGACCCTCTTCCACTCTGGAGTTGCTCACGGGGAGAGGCGCCGAGCAGAGGTGGGCATACTTATTGATATAGAGGGTAGCCTCCCTTCTCCTTCGAGTAGGGGACAGGTCCTGACTGTTGTTTGCGCTTATGTGCCAAACGGCAGTTCAGAATACCTACCCTTTTTGGAGTCCTTGGAAGGGGTGTTTGAGAGCCCCTTGAACTCTCTTGGTCTGCTGGGGGACTTTAATGCTCACATGGGCAATGACAGCAAGACCTGGAGGAGCGTGATTGGGAGGAACTGATCTGATTCTAAGTGGTGTTTTGTTGTTGGACTTCTGTGCTCGTCACGGATTGTCCATAATGAACACCATGTTCAAGCAAAGGGGTGTCCATATGTGCATTTGGCACCAGAACACCCTAGGCCGCAGTTTGATGACTGACTTTGTGGTCGTGTCATCGGACTTGTGGCTGCATGTATTGGACACTCAGGTAAAGAGTAGAGCGGAGCTGTCAACCAATCACCACCTGGTGGTGGGTTGTCTCTGCTCGTGGGGGAGGAAGCCGATCAGACTTGGCAAACCCAAGCATATAGTGCGCGGAGGAATCCCCTGTCAGAGGGATATTCAACTACTACGTCCGGAAGAACTTTGCTTATGTCCCAGGGGAGGCGGGGGACATTGAGTCAAAATGGGCCATGTTCTGTGCCTCTATTGTGGAGGCAGCTGACCGGAGCTGTGACCGTAAGGTGGTCGGTGCTTGTTGCGGTGGCAATCCTCGAACTTGTTGGTGGACACCAGAGCTGAGGGATGCCGTCAAGCTGAAGAAGGAGTCCTATTGGGCCTTTTTGGCCTGAAGGACTTTGGAGACAGCTGATGAGTACTGGCGAGCCAAGTGGAACGTGGCTTCGGTGGTTGCTGAGGCAAAAACTGAGTTTGGCGAGGCCATGAAGAATGTCTTCCGGACGCCTTTGAGGAGATTCTGGTCCACCATCCAGCATTTCAGGATGAGAACATGGTGCAGCATCACCATCAGCATCACCAACATTATGGTGGGGATGGTGCACTGCTAACCTGCTTGGGACGTTGTGGGTCTGTGGAAGGAATACTTCAAAGACCTCCTCAATCCCACTGACATGCCATCCAATGAGGAAGCAGAGTCTGGGGACTTGGGGGTGGACTCACCTATCTCTGGGGCAGAGGTCGCTGAAGTGGTTAAAAAGCTCCTCGGTGGCGAGGCCCCGGGGGTGGATTAGATCCGCTCAGAGTTCCTCAAGGCTCTGGATGTTGCAGAGTTGTATTGGTTGACACGCATCTGCAGCATCACGTGGACATTGGGGGCGGTGCCTCTGGATTGACAGACTGGGGTGGTGGTCCCCATCTTCAAGAATGGGTACCAGAAGGTGCATTCCAACTATAGGGGGATCAGACTCCTCCCTGGTACAGTCTATTTTGGGGTGCTGGAGAGGAGGGTCCCTTGGATAGTGAAACCTCAGATTCAGGAGGAACAGTGTGGTTTTCGCTCTGCCCGTGGAACAGTGGACCAGCTCTATACTCTCGGCAGGGTCCTGGAGGGTGCATGGGAGTTTGCCCAACCAGTCTACATGTGCTTTGTGGACTTAAAGAAGGCATTCGACTGCGTCCCTCGGGGAGTCCTGTGGGGAGTCCTCCAAGAGTATGGGGTGCCGGACTGCCATATAAGGGCTGTTTGGTCCCCGTACAACCAGTGTCAGACCTCCGCCAGGGCTGCCCTTTATCACCGATTCTGTTCAAAACCTTTATGGACAGAATTCATAGCCGCAGCCAGAGCATTGAGGTGTAACGTCTTAATGTTTAAGATGGTTCTAAAACAGAGCTACCGTCCAGTAGGTTTTCAATCATACCTGGCTTCTGATGAGCCACACCTGTTCTCAGGTAAATACCAGGAATAGTTGTGGCTCATCAGAAGCCCAGTAGAATAGAAAACCTACTGGATAGTAGCTCTCCAGGACTGGAGTTGGAGACCCCTGCTATAAACCAACCAGACCATCATCCCCCATTGCCTTTAAGAGCCAGGAGCACTTGCAACTTGGCGGATGGCTTTTATAACAGTGTATTTTCTAGGTACTAGAAAAAAATACTTCTCTGCAGAGAAAACTGATCTGCTTGTTTGTGAAGTGAAAGCCTGTGAGCAGAGAAACTACATACAGGGGATATGCACATACTACAGCAGGAATCCACCAAAGCAAAGGTCTGCATTCCTGTGAGATCTGCAGCAATAGAATGTGGCATGGGACAAATTTTCATTTTCAAATGTGGGAGAGGGCAAAAAGTGACTGATATGCTTGTGGAATTAAAACAAATTAAAACAAATGAGTATCGCTCATTTTTTTTTGTTATTTTATTAAACCATTATTTATGTTCATGAGTGAATATCAGGGATGCCAACTTTGGTCAGCTGGCTGGACTGAGATTCCAGACTGCACACATATACACACACCTACATGTATGTAGCAGTTTTATTACCTTGTGAATAGTCTGCTAGGTTTGCAAACTACCCCTGTGCTTTTGATTTAGCTATTTTTTTTAGGTTTTAATGGAATAACATAAATTTGGCATGAGCTTCTTTGTGTGAGCCTGAGAGTTGGCAGCCCTAACAGAAAGGTACATTCAAATTTTCACCAAATAAAAGAAAAATATGCTGCGTCTCTGCTTAGCCAGCCTGTCCTGAACATTTCACAATCCTTTTCACTGTAAGAGATCACAAGGGGAATTTCTTACCTTCTGCCCTCTGTGACAAATGCAACAAAGTGCTATCAGACACTGGGCACAAATCTGGCACTTCACCCAGCTGAAAGAACCAACATACAGTAGACCAGCATAGCTGGTTACCAGCATGTCCAGCACATTGCGTTCTGGTGGACCAGCTTCATGTGCAGGTTGACCAGCACAGCTTTGTTGGTCCACCAGCTGCACCAGCACTAACCAGCAGTAACCGACATAAATCAGCACGGAAAACATGCTGATCTATGATTTTTCTTAAGGGACAGTGTACAGTAAGTAAAATTTGTCGTCAATCTTTATTTCTTTACAAAAACAGCATTTTGCTTGATGCATTGTTTGAATGAGACCACTGGCTCATGTATGTATAAAGCATAAACTGGATCAGTTCCACATCAGACTGTCTTTGACAATGTGCAGCCTTTGGGTATGATCAGCATCACCATCTTACCATAGCAGATGGGAGGATCTGGGGTGGCTTCCTGGCTAGACCAATAAAATACACTTTGGGGACCTTAATGAAGAATTGTGTTTCTCCCAGGTTTGGTTCATTCAGTACTTTACAGTCCATTGGCGAAAGGTCCCAGAATAGCTTTAGCGGGCTTTAAACACACTGTGATACAGTTCTCTGGGATTTTTTCGCTTTAAACGTTCTGCATTCCGCCGACTGTTTATTTGCATTTTGCCCTGAAAACACAAAAAATGACAACTGACAGGTCAGGATTTATTTACCAAGTTAATGATTTATTTACCGTGTTAATGAAGTGAACAAACCAGAGCTCTCACTGTCCTTAGCAGGGTATATACTTTTCTTCGGCAACACTTTACTTGAAGCAATCAGTCCCAAAAGCCAAATGACACATTATGACAACAGTGATGTTTATGACAACAGTCATAGACATCAATAATGTGTCATTAATATGTATGACGTGTCATGTCATTATTATGACAGTTACATGTCACCTTATGTTGACTGCTTCAAGTAATGTGTTACCTTTTGTTCTATAATCATTTTTAATTGTCAAGTCACAGGAACACAATTCCTGAAACTCCAAAAGTCCCCAAAGGCACCAGGCTATAGAGTTTATATCAGGGGTCACCAACATGGTGCCTGCGGGATCCACAGGAGTCGCCTGCAGACTAAGTAGTGATGTTGCCTCTTGCTATTCTTCTTTAATCATTTATATAGATTTGAAAATGACAACATCTAGAAAAAGTATTTAAAGCATTTTATTATACATGAAGATAAGTTTACGTAAGTTTAGGAGGACATTTCAAACTGGTAGCTCTTCGTTTGGCTCAGTACCCATGAAGTTGCTCTCAGTTTCAAAAAGGTTAGTGACCCCTGGTTTATATGAATAGCCAGCCAGTGAATCTTGCTGCTCAGTCGTTTGAAAAATTTTGCAGGATTGAGCCATAATCTCATAGTTTGATGGCAGTAATTTGGCCTACTTGCTCATTTGTTTGTTTGCTTGGTCTATATAATTCTTTGTCTGGTGTTTCCGGGGTCTGCCTTTGCTTAATTGCATCATCATCCCATGTTCTCATCAGTTTCACTGTTATTTGTACCATTTGTACTATCTGTTTCTTTAAATCCCATTTGCCGAGTTCCTGTCTGTGTTCTTCCATCTGTATGTCTCAGGCTGGGGAGTCCCTGGCTGTCAGCTGGCCAAGTCCCACCTGAGCTCCATTCAGAGCTATAGACACGTGCCTCCATTCAGGCCTACAGTATAGACACGTGCCTCCCTGACTTGCTCTGCTTGTTAGGTTACTTTTGTTCATATCACTTGACTTCCATATTTTATATTTGCTTTAGATCAGTGTTTCTCAGGGACCCCCAGATGGTCCACATTTTTGCTCCATACCAGCACCCTGCTAAACAGTCCACATTTTTTGGAGCTGGGAGGGAGCAAAAACATGATGTGAACTGTCTGCATATCTCTAAGGACTGGGTTGGGAAACATTGCTTTAGATAATGAAGTTTCCAGGTTATTCCAGCCAATCTCACTTATTGATTCCTTTTTGTCTGACCAGACATAACATTAATTACATGCTAATTTAAATTCCTGAAATCAATACATGTAGGAAAATTGGTGTGTCCATGTTTCTGAATACATACCCTGTGATGGAACGGCACCCTGTTCTGGGTGTCCTCTGGGTGTCCTGAGATAATGGTAATGTACTTTATAGTTAGCTGTAAGATATACAGATTAGAAACATATCAATGGATGCACTACAGCTCTACCTGACCTTCAGATGAACCTCCCTGAGACCAAGCTTCTCGTCTTCCCTGCCAACCCCACCATTTATCATGACGTTGATGTACATCTTGGATTGTCCTTGTCTTCACGAATGGCTGCTAGGAACTGGGCTGTCCTTTGCTGGTTATACTGCAGCTGGTACCTGACCTTGCAGATTTACTTTGTTTTGCATCAGGCTGATCAGACCATGTAGATTAAAATATGCAGGTCAACTCCTTGTCCAGGCATTTGTCATCCCAGTGCAATAAATTGCAGGAAAGTAAATATTATACAGCTTGGGCATCATTAGGTCTGAACATTCGGATTTATATAGCTGTATTTCAAGTCTAGCTATTAGTATTTTCGCCCCAATACCTATTATTTTTTTTAAAAAATCCCAGGTAAACTTGACCCCTGATCTTTTAAATTGCTACAGCATCAGTGGATACTGTTTAGTGAACAATGGCACACGTTCATGTTCATGATGCATGCATTGTTTGCTAACTCATTCAATTGCAATAAAACTTAAACAAAGGACATGTAATCCTGTACTGGCAGAACTATGCAAATAACACTAATAATTATAAATATAGCATAATGGCTATAAGCATTATGAATACCAAAATCCATGGATGCACAAGACCCTTATTGTCAGGGTGTGTACAGATCCTGCCCCTCGTGCTCTTCCCTGTTTGACCAGTAGGTGTTGCTGGCCATCCTGTTCCCTCTGTCATTGTACTAGTCCCTAGTGTGTTTTCCTTGTTCCCTGTGCTGCCTCATAGCTCAGTGGGTTGAATGTGCAGCACCAAGGCTGTCTCTTTTCCTGTAATGAGTTTAAGGTTGGCCTGCCTCATTGTTTGTTTGTTTTTGGGTTTTATTTTATTCTTAGCCTTTGGTTATTCCTTATCTTTTATGATTTATCCTGCCTGTGTCTTATTTTATGTTTGCGAATTACTTGGTTCTTAGTTGTTCCTAGTGTTTGCTTAAGTGTTTCACAGTGTTAAGTGTTTGGAGGTCCCTTGTTCCTTGATTAGCTAATTTTAATCCACCCCACCTGTTTCTAGTTAATCATGTCCCCCTTGGTTAAGAATTTGGTGATCAGTGGTCATTGTTAACACACCACAGCACACAACATAAAATGTGTCCTCTGCATTTAGCCCATATGTGACTTTCATGACATAGTAGGGGGCAACTAATTCAGCACCCAGGGAGCAGTGCTTGGGGGTGGTACCTTGCTCAGGGTACCTCAATGGAACCTTGCTGGTCAGGGATTCAAACCAGCAATCTTTCAATTACAAGAACACTTCCCTAACCATCAAGCCACCACTTGCAAGTTGATTGCAAGTTATACTGTACCTGTCCTTTGTTTGCACTGATGCCTGGTGTGTCCTGCTCTTCAGTCTGCTATTGTCAATGTTACTGCGTGTTTGTTCCTCTGTTTTGCCCAGTTCTGTACGCTGTGTTTTGCTTATTTCAACCTTATTTCATGGTTTTAGGTTATTCAGTAATTTTCCTTGTTTGTTATCTGACCCCTTGTGGTCCTTTTCTTTTGTAGTTTTACCTGGTGTGCTCCGTTTCTTTAATAAACCTCTTTTTTGTCCTGGAACTGCTAGAGGATTCTCACCCCTTTTCCCGTATTTGCATATAACCTATGCACTACTTCCTGTATACTTTAAATCCTTTCTAGATTACTTATAATGCCTAATATAATGCAAATACCATGTAAATTATTATTTATTGTTCACAAAAATAAAGGATATGCACAACATGAGAAGTGAACGAATGTGTGGTGTAATGAACGATGCTCAAACATTGAGTGCTGCAAAGAGACTGGGAATCTGTGAAATTCAAGGTTTGCTTTTTGGAACTTTCCAGAATACTTTTGAAAAATATATTTTCAATTTGTGGTCGGTCAAATCTGTGGATGTAATACCTGGCTATACAGAAGGCAGACAGTCCCTCCAATGATGTCCTCTGACACAAGTATGACTTGAAGTGATCCAGCAAGTTTCTTCTTTTGGTTGGTAGCTCTGTCACAGGCTTTTTCTTCCGTCCCTTTTGCTTATCAGAAGTTAGATCTGCTCTTCTGTGATGAGCCAGATCACCCAGGGCTCTCTCTGTCTTGGGTTTTATTAAGGCATCAGAAGGGGGGTGTATTTTCCTCTGATTTAAACCTCAAATCCATGTAAAAGAAATAAGATGAGATGTGACGTTTAATAATAATTTCACATGTATAAAACGAAGAAACACAGTTGGGTATAAAGTCTAAACATTTTTTTTTTAAAAGTGTAACTACACTGCTGCACATTCATTTATGAGGCTGGGGATGGAAACACGAATGAATTCATAAAGGACCAAACAAAGCATCAATGAATTGTAAAATGCCATAACGGATCAGCAGAAGGGTATGGAACTCCGAATGGGCATCAGCACTACTGAGATTCTAAATCACTGTCAAGGTGTAAGAGCCTAGTAATACAAAGAGCTTGGAATTGATCATTTCCAAGAGCATTTCTGCCCCTGGCTGCAAAGTTCAGCTCTTTTGGAAAAGTTGCTGTGATGAAATATTTTCTAATTTCTATCTTGGTCAGCCAAGCACACAAAGCCTCGTTCGGAAAGTCATGTGACATAAGAACATAAGAACCTTATGGATTATACACTCTACATCAGTGTTTCCCTACACAGTCCTCAGGGAACCCCAGACAGTCCCCGTTTTTGCTTCCTCTCAGCACCCAGCGCACCTGTACCAGGTATTCGGTGTTCCTGATTGGCTGGGAGCTAGGAGGGAGCAAAAACGTGGACTGTCCGGTGTTCCCTGACGACTGGGTTGGGAATCACTGCTCTACATGGCTGGTTCTGGGAATCCTCTCACATTGATATGGTCACTCTGGCCGATTGATTATGATTAGACTCATCACCTTGTCAAGGTTTAAATAAGTCAGCCAGCTGGAATCGTTTAGTTGTTCTAGAATTAGAAAGGTGTCTGTCTATCCATACGTACATACATACTGTAAGGAATCCACTTGCAGTCTCGTTTCAGCAAAATGGTGGTTTATTGAACAGTAAAAATAATATAATATAATACAGTGTAGACATACACCGGGTATTGAAAGGCAGCTCACATACAAATTAAGGACAGTTCTTCAACCCCTTTATTCCCCAAAATGGCCTCCTCAACAAGGTGCTATGTGTAGGTGTTGTGAGTGCATTTGCATATAGAGAGTGACCTGGTGGACTGTGAGGAGTCTGGGGCGGGGACAGGACAGGACAGGACTGGAATGAAACTTACCCTGAGAGCAAATGGTAGCTCATCCACTTCTCTGGCCACTATAAATTTAATTTCAGTAAAACCTTGGATTGCAAGTAACTTGGTTTGTGAGTATTTTACAAGACAAGCAAATTTTTTCAAATAAATATTCACTTGATAAAAGAGCGAGGTCTTGCAATACGACTACTGCATACTGTATACGCTTTGTCTGCCTAGCGCTACATAAGTACAACTAAGCCGATGGTTCTTTTCTTACTCTCTCTCTCTCTCTCTCTCTCTCTCTCAGCAGTATTGTGGGTAATCATGTCCCATGCTTGGCCTCTGTCAGTGTGTCTCACTCGTATAGTCAAAATATAGTAGAAAAACGCCATTCAAAAAGGACATAGCAGTGCAAGTGATGAATCTATTTAATGACAATGCAATGTCCACATTTCCGCAAAATCGAATAGGAGGCAAAAGCAGCTGTCATTGAATAGGTTCCTTGTTAAAGTTGCACAAAAAGCAAAAGATTACAATGAGCCTACAGATAGCAGTGATTTCATTATAGTGAAAGACGTCACTTTGTAGTACAAAGTACTACAAACACTTCTCTTCTCCTCTCTCTAGTCTCAATCACACCATTTCAAAGGTAAAGTGCATGGTAAATTGCTTTATGTATTTTTACTTTACATTTTGTATTAATCATTTTATATGAATATTTTGGGGTTGTGGAATCTGAGTTTCCATTATTTCTAAATGGATAATTCACGTTCATACAAGTGCTTTGCATTACAAGCATCTTTCCGGAACAAATTATGCTCACAATCTGAGGTTTTACTGTGCTTCCATATCACCCTAGTGGTGCCGACTGGAACCCCCATTCTCTCCCTATACCTCCCCCATAATCATAAATTGCTAATACTGTCTGTATTCACATGATCAACTTAGGACATTGGGGCATATTTACCACTTTTCATTACAATACTTACTGGAGTCTATCCCAGACAGAATGGGGTTCAAGGTGGGGGCACGCCCTGCATCAGAACTCATCTATACAAACCACAATATGGACAATTTAAGGATACCAATGTAACTGCACATGGACTTTTACAGCAAAGTTGGAACATTTAGGGATGAGATCACATTAACCTTTTGGTTAGGGCTACTGATATCTGATACAAACAATTCCCAATCCCAATAATATACTTTGCTTCATACTGCAAATAACCACATAACAGATGTAAAGCCACAATGCATTTTTATAGCCAAAACCTGAAGATATTTGGGAAGTTGTCTATATGTGCATCCTTCTAGCACACTAGAAGGGGATGGGGGGGGGTGGGGTTAGGAGATAGCATAACATGGTTCAGCACTCACTGTGTGCTGTCTCTGTACAGACATCATGAAGGAACAGCAACAGAAAGCCTGATTTACATGACAATGCCATGCTCCTAAAGCCTAGCTGAGACAAGCAAGACACAGCAAATGCAGTGAAAGTACAGTGCACCCATGCATGTTTATACATCCCGGTACTAGTGGTACTCAGCAAATAAGAAAATGTATCCATTTCTTCAGTTTGAGAGACATTTTCAATTTGAGCCTGTGACACCTGCAGTGATGTGTCTGCATTTGTAGTATAAAAACCTGAACCTGATTATGAAGCGTTAGTGCACAGGGTGTAGTTTGTGCCATATCCTGGAGAAAGTGCACCTTTCTTGGATTTTGTTCAAATTCGTTAGCTGGTTTCTGTATGGCAGTATGGTGATACAGTGGTGAACACTGCTGAATCACACCTCTGAGACTAGGGATTCATGTGTGTGGAGTTTGCATGTTCTCCCTGTGTCGTCATGGGGTTTCTTCTGGAGATTCCAGTCTGCAAATTGCCCATTGGTGTGCATGTGTGAGTGAATGGCAGGTGAGTGTGCCCTGTGATGGGTTGGTGTCCCATCCTGGGTTGTTCCCTGCCTTAAACCGATAGGCTTTGGACCCATTGCACTCAAATGGACTCCCCAGTCACCAGACCTCAATCCAACATAGCACCTATGGGATGTGGTGGAACAGGAGACTTGTGTCAATTTTAACACA
>JAABNY020000040.1:17846213-17859251 GCA_015164015.2 Brevimyrus niger | reverse complement strand
CCGAGGATAGTGGGGGTCACGAGTCACTGGCACGGTTATTTTGGGGGTCGTGAGCTGAAAAGTTTGGGAACCCCTGTGCTAGAGGCTCCTTATATTGTGGAACAACCTGCCAGCAGATGTTCAGATGCTAAATTGGTCTCAGTCTTTAAGTTTTGACTGAAGACCTGAAGACCTACTACACCAATTGACCTAACTTGACAAATAACATGTTGTAATCATGGCGGCTGGTGCCCCTGTACATCGGCATTTCCATCTACGATGCTTGTCCGTTAATGTGTCTATGCAAGTTCTGACCACCCCTTTGCTCTCTACCTTCCCACATGTCCGGATGGTGCCCGTGATGGTCCTGGTTCAGTCCCATGGAAAGGTGATACCCTGGTTGTGACTTATGAACCCTGACATTGTGGGTGCAGCCTACAATTTTCTGACTCACGCAGGTTGGTAAACTTTGACCATGAACTCAGTGTTTAATGTATCTTGCTTTTATTAAAGCGGATCCATTCTCTCTTTTTTATAATGTCACCATGCCTGAGGGGTTGGGCAGCAAGTTGACCTTGGACCCCTAGAGGTTTTTTTTTTCACTACTAGAGGGTTTTTGGTTCCTCTCCTACTTGTTTCCTGGCCTTTCTTTCTGTCTTTCTTCCTTCCTTCCTTTCTTTCTTTCTTTCTTTCTTTCTTAAAGAAACTGGGACAACTGTTGTGAAGGGCACTATATAAAATACATGACTGAATTATGCTCCTATCCTCAATGGATAGCATTGTCCTCACACCGTTTGTGGTTTTGTTGGTTAGATTTGTACTCAATCCTTTGTTTCAAGTCTTAACCACAGAGCAAATTTCCGCAACAATCACACAGCATCCACTTTCGAGAAATTTCTGTAGACTATGAGTTTTGGAAATTTACATGAGGACTGAGTGAGTTTTTTTCCCATTACTGTAACAGGAAGCCTGATTTTAGGTCCATTGGTCTCATCTTCATCACAAAAAATGGACTGAGAGAGTTTTGGAAATTTGCTCCCCAGGTATTCAGACTGGGTTTGTGTGGGACTCCTTAGGCTGCTCCAGGTACCAATCCAAAGACATTTAGACCAGTGTTCAAAGTTAAAAATACATTTTATTTAGTTTATTTCTGTCATGTCTTCATTCAGTATATGTGTCATTGTCAGTGGTATTACTGACATAACATTATCTAAATCCAGGGAAGACACTCTAAGCTCCCCCAAAATCTAACATAATTCGGCTCTATACAATATTAAGATTGTCTAGATTAAATATATGAATGAAAAGGCACAGAAATGCATTGAACAGAACATCTTCCCTCCAATCAACTCATTATTTTGAATTCTCCCTCAACACTAATCGATGTATTGCATTATGTACAGCAACTAAAATACTACTGCATGCTAATGTACAAGTAAATGTAACTATTCTATGATGCATTTATATACATTTGTGAGGTAAAAAGCTTAAACCATGCTTTACAAGCTTTACAGTGATAAAAAAAAAACTACTTCTATGTTTCAAGTCAAAAAAGACACCCACGGATCACCCAGCTCAGAATCCTGTGTAGTTATTTCTGAACCCTAATTATGATGATGCAGATTTTATTGTCGTTTCAGGGGCTGCGGGATGAAGAACTGGGCACATTCTCCAAACCACGTGCACAGAATCTTGTGTCGCAGCATAAAAGCACCATAACATTAAACACGACAGCAATGTTCATTAATAAAAATCGAGACAATCTTAAGATTATCAATTCATTTATAACGTTTTGAAGAAACAGAAGCTTGCTTGACACATTGTAATATTTAAACACCACTTCTGTTTTTATATATTTTTCTGTTTTTCTTTGTTAAATTTCAGAACATTACTGTTATACAAGTTTAAATGACTCAGGTTAATTTAGGCACCAAGGCAATGATTGTACAGTATGTTACATTATACAGTAAATTCTGTACACCTGTGTACAGATATCTATGAATAATAATCAGTCATCTAATAACAGTAGTGGTCCCATGTAGAGCTAAAACAATGCTCTAGATAAAATCATTCATTGTATCAGGTACTGGGGTGAAGTACTTATATAAAAACATATAACAACTCAGCTTTAAAGACAATATAACTGATAACTACCAGAGGACTTCAGTGCTCTATTCTGACCTGGTTAAGTTTGTGCTGTTTAATAGATAAAGACCAATCTACTGTGCATTGATTTCAAATATCACCCTTAATTGTTGCACTAAATATGACCAGATCCACTGAGCTTTGACCGCAATAAGACATAAAAAGGGATTCTGAACCATTGTGGTCTGAGTTAGACACAAACAAAGCTTTTGTCCCACATAATAAGAAAGCAAGAGAATTCTGGCAGTATTTGCAGAACGAATGATAGTTATTTATAAATGCAGTGACTGCAGTAAAATTCACAACTGATCCGTGAGTGTCTTTACCACACAGTAGTGAGCTAGTGTGTAATGGCTTGTTACAACGGATACCTTCAGCACCCGTGCGCCATGGGAGGTTCCACTGAACACACATTCAGAGCTGTGCGGGAGAAGCAGCATGGTCACCGCGAATGAGGACAACAGCAAAGGAAAAGAAAAGGAAAAGCATGAATGAAATGAGAGAATGGTATGAAATCGATAGCGTTTACATTTTCAGGTGTAAATTAGGTTTGAAGGTGTGAACAAAACGTGAAATATATCATATTATACATGTAAACAGTGCATCGCACATGGTTTAAAATTGAACATACACACAAAACATTTATGTACAGGGTTAAGGATAAAAAAAATTGTTAAAAACTACAGCAATACTTTATACCTCACCTAAAATCTACGATGTAAAATATAAAAGTTGAATTGACTTGTGAGACTTCACAATGACGTTGTTATGTTCCAAATGATTTGTGTGAAATTCTGACTGTTATTCAGTGCAGATAAATAAAAAAGCCACTTATCACAAAAATTGCCACATTTGTTAAACAGTGGGTTATATGATACATACATTTTTTTATATGAAAATCTTTGTCAAATATTAATTTAAATCCCATCCACCCATAAAACAAAACGTGAATATTATTAATGACTGTAATACATTACATAATGTAACATATAATATAAAAATAAACATTCCATTCAAGGAGCTAAAACGTCTGTAGCACTGACAGCTGGAAATAATGTTTATTTTTGTGAACAGTATTGCATACTCTTTCTCGATAGCAGCAACATAATTTGTAGCTGTTGCATGGTTTTCTTACGTCCTGAATACAATTTTCTTTGGAGATGATCATAATGGATAATGTTTTTGCGTTTTATTAAATAAGCCGATTTTACCTTTTACATACAGCATGGGATTAATAAATGACAGGCATTTAATCAGAAACAGTATAGACGATACAATAAAATAGGCTACTGTACAATATGAGCAATCCACTGCGTAGAGAAACAAAATTTTACTGAAATATCAGCCTTAACTGTATTTCTCCACATTCACACAACCAGGGGTGTTTCCCAAAGCCTTTTTAATGCTGTAGTTCATAAGTTCGATGTTAAAAGATAGAACTTATGAACGACTTAGCATTAAAAACTCCTTGGGAAACTCACCCCAGCATGGTGTGAGGTTTACAAAATTTATAGGTTTGCCTGATAATAGTTTATAAGTAGCAGCATCATGTGATGTAATACCTTTAACATTCTAGGCTATAAACTCTATAATTTTATTATTTTGGTGCGGTTACTACCTTGTGAAACGTAACATCTTGGTTTGATGTTTGCCTTATATTGATAATACTGACTTCTTGTAGCATCGTAGTCATAAAATAACCTCACACTGCTGTAAATGAAATTAAACTAAATTTCAATGGCTACATGGAAAGTTGATCTTGATTTATTTCTTAAAAATACCCGAAATAGACAGTGGTGTCGTGGTGTCTTGGTAGATGGATTTATCGGTATCATCTGCTCGATGGACGCTTGTTTTACACCATTTCGGTTTTACGAAAGAGTTACATTAACAGTTGTTTTCAGTAAAATGAAGTAAATCCAAAGAGAAATTTTGCTATTAAAAAAAAATGAGAAAAGCGAAAATAGTGTTTAGCATTTGTTTATCAGTGAGCTAGTCACAGATCTACACCCATTAGCCACATAACGACCTTTCGGTCAACAACGGACCACGTGAATTATGGTAGGCCCATAAAATTATAATAGATCTGAAACATTCCTACTGTCAGGTAGCTATAGCACTATGGATTACTCACATGTTTCTGTTGATGCTGGTTTATACAAACGAACTGGACTGCCAGCGGTATAAAAGTGTAGTACATTCAATTATGTACGGCACATAATACAGTCAGACCTCGGACATTCGTGACGTTAGGCTCCAGAATCCATTGCGAATGAGGAGGAGTGGCGGATGTTTGGTAGAGTCACTAAAAATGGCAATATGTGCTCATTTCTATAGTTTAAACCCTAAATATGACCACAGTCGTGCCCCCCAAACACTTTAATTTCATTTAAAAGTTAGCTTAATACATTACCTTTTGAAAAAAACAAACATTTGATGTAAAAATAGAGTACAGTATAGCCTAATGGATATTTGTCACACTGGCACATTTACAGTACAGTATACTAATGTTACCCCTAATAATTCAAAGAACACGGCTTTGGCTGTTGTTTTCTTTTGTATTCATAGTAATGTGAAATGAGTAAAGGAAGGGGACTGTAAACTTATTGACAGGAGTCATATACGTAACCTAGGTACAAAATATGTAAAGGAAACATGTATTGTACGTACAGGGCACAGGTGATCATTCAATTAAAAATTACGTACAGACATACAGACATACAGAAATAAGTTGTAAAAATACTATATGTGTGCAAACCATGAAAAAGAGAAAACTAAAATAGAAACACACATTAAAAATATTTTATAAAAAACAGTAGAACGACATTTTCACAGATCTGCGAATTTGCGAATGACGAAGCAGGAATGCATGAGGGCTGACTGTACATCATGACATTGGAGGTTCTAGACCATTTTAACTTTGGGGGGGGGGGCAACCTGGGGCCAGTTGTTCTGTTATGGGGGCCAGATGCATTTAACCTTAATTTCCTCTGGGGTATTACTTATGACTGCCAGTATCAAGAAGCAAAGAACAATTTTGGGAACTTAAGAGTTATTTGTGCAATGCTTTGCAGTCATATCTTTGTTTTTGATTTCTTGCTTAGACTGTGTTGCTTCCACAGGTCTGAATGTTTTTTTTTTTCCGTCACTAACTTTGCTTTTTACCAACTGAAGCAACTTAACCACCCAGTGCACCCGCGATAAGTGTCTGTCAGGAAAATGTGCTTACGTCTGTGTTTCACTTGTTCCCTGTGCACAAATTCTTAGCCCACATACATAAATAATACTAATAGTAATAATATTAATACATTTATTTCAGACCCAATTAGCATACATATTTAGGGGGGGGCCACAGGAGGGGCTTGCATGTTGTCACGGGGGCAGTGTCCCCCACCTCTGTTTAATAATGATAATAAACAATTATGTTACTGCTTTTTGTATGTACTGTACTATACTTATTATCGTTATTTAGGCTACACCATATGACCTAGACATGCAGTAGGCTATACTATCTAGGTTGGTGTAAGTACTGTACATTCACAATGGTGAAACCGCCTAATGACGTATTTCTCAGAACGTATCCCTGTTTAGCGACAAATGACTATTGATTCTGGTAGGTGAAACCATACATGTCTTATTTCTGCTTGACATGAACTATGTATTTATCATTCCTGCTTTTACTGGGTTATATGTTATTTTTAAATGTTAGCGTAATTTTAGGTTTACGTGTTATTTGGTATGACTTAGTAAGCCATTTTTTTTGGTCTCGGAACACTCCAAAAATTCCGGTGAACGGTAATTGCTTTTTCGCGTTGCGACGTTTTGGCCAATTAAAGGTTTCACGGGAATGTAATACCTTCACAAAGTGAGCGATACCTGTACTATTATACCATATAATTGTATCTTCTACTCTGACTGACACAGTTTTGGGTTTGTATATAGTAAATCCATATCTTTAGAGGTAGGTATACCTACCCCTCCCCCCTACCCTGGCGCCAACACTGCTACTCTGCAGCACCGCTAACCAGGCCCAGAAGTTCACACATTCAGTGCTCTTGATGGTGTACTGACCTCACGTTTATGACCTTTATTTTTCAAAGCTGCCCAGTTTATTTTGGCAACGCCAATTCAAATAAAAAACAAACAATGCAGCAAACCAACAAATAAATCAATCTGCTCTATACATAACAGGGAAATCCAAGCCTAAACAAATCTCGAATTAAGGTAAAATCTGGGACCTGTAAAATAAAACGGGGTCTTTTCTTTCCAAATTGACAAAACCAATGTATTACATTTCATGTACAACTGAAACAGAGGCTACTCTTAAATGAAAAGTTACCAGATCATACTTACACAAAACTTTTCTTGAAATTTTGTCAGTGTAGCCCTTAATATTGTAAAAAAATGGAAGAAAAATGGTTTAAAAGGAGAGCAAAGTGACATCAATAAATAAATAAATAAATAATACCAATGGCCCTTCTCAAAACAACATACCAACTGCCATCATACACATTTTTAAAATAACAGATCTAGAAAAAAAACACGTCCAAAAAAAAACCAAAACATAATTTTCTCCCACAATGGCTAAATATTCCAATGTAAGGTGCAGTTCATGGGCTTTATGTCAACATCTACTGATTAGTTTTTGCACTGATGCGATCAGTACAAACTGCAAATGGCTTCCCTGGACAACTATTTTCTGGAACACTCATATTTTTTTGTTTGATTATTTATTGTGTTTTGCCAGTGTTTTTTCAGAATATTTTGACCAAACAATAAATAAAATATAATACAGTCTATTGTCTTCCAACAAATGACAGCTTCTTTTAATGGGATACTTTTTTTTGTATTATTTTAACCTTTCTAGATGCCAATCACAGAACAGCAATTGTTTCCAATAATCCTCATATTAGAGTGCAATAGACTGCACTGTATTAAACTGAAACCGGCATTTTAATATACAACAGTAACTTCACTGTAACCATTAATAAAACCGGAGCCCATGGCAGCCACATCCTGTTTACACAGCGAGTAACATCTGGATACCTTATTCATTCCCGCCTGCCACTCAAGTGAAGGTGCAGCGTTATGTTTAAATGATACATTAATGAGTGAAATCAGAAGTTTCCGGGTCTCTCGTTGCACAGCGTTGTATTTTTGTATTTGTCCAACTGACGTTACCTGTTAGTTAACTAAGAAAGACACGAGCACTCCAACCCACTCCTCCCGTCCCACCATTGATTGGGCTCTGCTGTCTAAGCACCAAATTCACATTTGCTAAGTTTAAAGACATTAAAGAGAAATGTTTCAAGTAAAAAAAAAACATCAGATCCTGCATAAAGGTACCTATTTCAACTTTTTTTTTTTTTTTATCTCAAAGCCATTTGACAAATAACTTTCATCCCAAATAATGTTGCATTTGGTTGTTTAGGATTTGCTCATACTTTTCTCAAAGTGAATGACAAATGTTGACAATAAAAAAAAAGTCAATAATACAAATAAAAGCAGCGATTGTAGGCAATATGTAGGCTTTGACAATGTCCTTCGACAGTGTTCTTTGTAGGTCTTCTAGATTGCCAAATTGTCACACGCGAGCTGACAGAGCGTTACGCAGCTATCTGCGTCACCATGGCAACACAGTGGTAAATAAACATCAACAGAAGCGGTGAGGATACAAGCTCTAGGCCGTCCAGGCGATGACAGCTCCTCTCACATCGCTCCTCTTGTACATCTCAGGGTTGCCAACTGTCCTTAGTTTCATCTGCCCTGATCTACCGGGTCCTACTCCAATCTATAATTAGCTCATAACTGTTATATATATATTATACATTGGTATTAGATATTTTGTTGTGTAATCAGGAAATCGTACTTAAATGTGGTATTTGGGGGGGGGGGGCGGGGTGAATGTCCATAAACACATTATAACACAACTAAGAATTTATAAATGAGGGACTGAAAATCCAGACCCTAACTTCTGCACACCATTGGCAACCCTGTTTGAACACAACCACCAACTCACGCTCAGACTACTTACACGCATCTCATTACTTATAGAAAAAGGACACTATACAAGACCGGAAATGTCTCTTGAATCTCATGGTCATTCCCTTTCGTTTAGGAAGTCAGCACCCGATCGACGTGGCGGCACAGCGGGCCAGTACACAGCCGACCTCGCACAGCGCCGCCCGCCCGTGTCCCAAGCTCACTTACGGCACACAAACCACAAACCAAACTTATTGCATGAGTAAGAATTTATTTCGATTCATTGAGGATTTTGTGGTCAGGTTGTGGGGGGGGGCGCCAGCTCACATCTTGTTCAGCAGCTTGGTCAACATCTGCTGTAACTGTGACCTGGACATGTTGAGGCCTAGCGGCCTGCGCCGGGACGACCCCCCACCCAGGGCCGCGTGCCGCCGCGACGTCATGCGCGCCGGGCTGCTCTCCGCCGAGCGGCTCCGCTGGATGAAGGTGCCCCCCGCGTGGGGGTACTGCTCCGTCTCCAGGGTGGAAGAGGAGAAGACGTAGGAGGCCAGCCGCCTCAGCTGGTTGGGTCTCGGGGTGGTGTGGTGTGAGGGAAGCCTCTCTTCCTCCAGCTGGAAAAGACCAATAAGAGTGAGCCTGGGGGGTGACATCATTGCTCCCGATACGGTCGTTGCATTTAAGGGCGTCCCGGCGGGCCGTCATGTGCCGCTCGCGCCTGGAGCAGAGCGATCGAGCAAGGGGGCAGCGGCGCGTTTAAAACGGGTCACAGCGCCGGAGAGCTGGAAACCGCATAGCCGGGATGGGGGTGAGGGGGAGGGCAGGGGGCAGGAGACGCCATTTACTACTTACGTTGAGAAGCAACATTCTTGCCAGCAAACAGAACGCGCCTGAGTATCCTTAGGCAATGTGGAGCTCGGTATGGTGCTTTTCTGCTGTGATGCAGTACTGATCAGTCACTGTCACACCCACAGCCCTTTCAGGCTCATCAAAGTATAAACATCTTAAATCAGTCAAAAAGCTTTAAATTAAGGATTAGATGGTCACATATATTTATAGATATTTAAATATATTTAGATATTTCCTACTGCGGCTGATCTCACGCGTTTTGTATTTTAACTACGACGGCAACTACGATGTTTTACTGAAGTGCCCTGAAGTAGCATATAACTAAGAACATATATAACTAAGAACATATATCAATTTACCCAAACATGTCAGCAAAACGAAATTAAACTAAGACAAACTCCAGCAATCTGCAAGTCGTGCTCATGATGCGCTAAACACTGAATTCAAGGCTCATCACTTCCTAACTGTTTCAGTTTTTTCATAGAGTCACTCATGCTTGTTTTGGAATTTTGGCGGAAAATGAATATTAACCGGTGGTGACGGTAAACACAGCTGTCAGAAGAACACCTTCCTGCAACCATGAAGGCTTCAACCACCGGGGCCCTGAAGCCAAACATCAACAGATTGACAGAGCAATCAGGCGTGTACCAAACACCGAAAGTCATTATATAACGTTTCGTGGGATTTTCCGCACAAAATTGGAGCTATGGAAATTCTTTATTGTTTTTTCAACGGCATGGTTTGTGGAATTTGAAAACTGTTCCTGACCCTAAAACAGACGACTGCACAGGCCCAAGGCTAAACGGTCTTATGATGGAGGAAAGAGCAGCACAGCGGCCTGGTTGCTAACATGCAGCTACTTCGCTGCAGGTCTGTGGCGCTGATTCTTGCGTCTGCATGTTCAGATGCGTCAGATACCTTAATATCCTGACGATATGCTGTCTCCCTCAAAATGACCGGGTGTGTATGTCAGTCTGGGATAGACCGCACCCATCCAGCATGTTGCCCCGATTCCAGAGTTTTTGCCCCCCCCCCCCCATTTTTCACTGCATCCACTGATCCAAGGTGCATCTGACCGCGCTGGATGAATTCACCCCCCGAGGTAACGAATGATGCAATGTGACCAGATCAGAGTAAAGTTCAAACAACTAAAGGCCCAGAAAACCTTTATGAATGTCGTTGCACTTTGAGGGTCTGACACAGCACCGGTGTTTCTATGTAAATCAGCAAATGTAACTGGAAAATACCCAGGACACCCCCAGACATGGGTGCACACGTCACATATCATCCATCGCAGAGCCCGGCCCCGTTACCTGTCTCTGCGGCCGCGACGGATCGGACTCCCTCCTCTTGGGGCGGGTGGAAGGCAGTGTGTGGCAAGGCGACTGGCTGGCATGTTCGGGGGGGGGCTCCGGCTGGGCCTCCGAAGCCGAGTGCCCGCGCCCGTTGCTCCTGCGGGACGAGTCCTCCTCAGCCACCGTGAGCATGGCGCGGCCCCGGAATTCACGAGTCCTGGGGCGTACGGCGGCCTCGGCGCCCAGGCCGCGCCTCCTGCGCTCCTCCTGCTCCTCAGCGAGCCGCAGCTCCTCGGGCTCCTCGTCCGTGGTGCCGGAGGTGGTGGGCTCGGCGCCCGGCTGGAAGTCCTTCAGCTCGGTCTCCTTGTCGATGATGACCCACTCCTTGCTGTCGAAGTCCTCCTCCTCAGCCAGCGGCACCGAGCGGATGAAGGCGTTGCTGTGCGCCTCCTGGTCCGCCGCCGACGCCTCCAGACGCCCGCTGGCCTGCCGCTCGCCCTGCCCCGCATCCACGGAGAGCATCTGGGCCGGTTGGGAGGAGTACACTTGGCGTGACGGGGACAGCAGGGCGTCCACGCGGGACCTGGCACAGAGTGACCACCAGGGCGGCGTCATTGCACACCCAGGACAACAATCCCAGAACTAATCACACTTTAATTATGGAAGTAATACACATCTGAGACTGTTCAGAAAGAGGAATGAGCCAGAATCATACCTGTTTTACGAATGTCTAATTGAGAAGATTTTTTTTCTTATTAAATCCATTAATGAATATGAAAAATCAGTGTTTTCATCCTAAAAATCTTCATTTTATGCGAATTTTCCATAATTTGTTGAAAACAACAATATCAGGTTATAAGTTGAAATACAAGGCAAAACAGGACAGAACAGCACTATAACTGGGCCCCTGCCCTTGAAATGGGGCCGCACTAGATAGACTTGAGCCGCACATGGATCTGCAGGTCATATGGTGGGAGGGAGGGTGTCCAACTCGGCCCGCCGCCACTAAGCTGTCCTCCCGAAACATCCGGAAGGGAAATAAGCCCGGCTGGCAGCACCCCCACCCCCCCCCCACAGGGTGTCTCAGTCATTTGGGAGACACTGCAGGGGGTGGAAAGAGCCAGGAGGGTTTGTGTTAATGCTCCTGATCTCCCGCTACACACAGAACACCCCCCCCCCATCACCTGCAGACGGCCTCCCCAGCTTCCACCCCCCACGGACCCCTCACTGTTAACCTATATTCCTCACCACCTACCTACCTGCATAATAACAACTTTGTGTACTAAATAAAAGCATTGTTTTTTTTAGTTACAGTTCCCTCCAGGGTCTGTTTTGCCTCTGCCTGTTTGACCACTGTCTCCCACCCCTGTTCATTTGATAAATCCTCGACATGAACAAAAAAAAAAAAACTGCAGAACTACAAATATGTTTATATGCCCACGTTGTACTGAAAGATTCCCAGTCTGCCTTCGCTCACAGTTACACCATGAAACCAGTGATGTACTGCTGTCCGCTGATATACAGACTGCAGTTCGGCTTTTGCTGTGATCGGCCATTTCTCCTTTAAGTTGTCCTCAGCTAAATCACTGGCATTAATGTAAATAAAGAAATGTAATAACTGCACTCTGTCGCCGTTCTAACTGGTAAAATACAGAGGTGCACAAATATCTGCTTCAGGATCAGTATTATTTGTTTCAGAAAGATATATTTTGGGATCAGTCTTATTTGTTCCGCAGGAATCAGATTTGGGATCAGTCTCATTTCAAAGTGATCTGTTTTGGGATCAGTCTTATTTCAAAGTCATCTGTTTTGGGATCAGTCTTATTTCAAAGTGATCTGTTTTGGGAACAGTCTTATATCAAAGTGATCTGTTTTGGGATCAGTCTTATTTCAAAGTCATCTGTTTTGGGGTTAGTCTTATTTCAAAGTGATCTGTTTTGGGATCAGTCTTATTTGTCCTTTGGCGCTTCTACATGAGAAGGTCATTCAGACACATGAAGTTCATTTTCACTAATTTTCTGAGGGCATCTCTATCAAGTGTTTCGTCCTGTCATCTCCTAATGCTGAAGACACTTCACCAAGCTGACCTTATCGCAGAGGCAGGTCTTTCAGCAGAGACCGGTACCCAGATACTAATGTTAACACATTATCAGTCACGCCTCTGTGAGCTCAGCAAAACTGTAAGTCTTACAGAACAGATAACAATAGTAGAAATATATGAATATGTCTACAGATGATCACACCACTGTAATGGTTTACAGTACAGATCACACACCATCTGCTTTAGCAAATTCAAAATGCAATACAATTTTGAACAGAAGCTTAAAAATGTGATCACATTGGATCACATCATCACTGGTTTCCCATGAAATTCAGACCAAAAAGATAAAATGATTCTCCATCCTTTTTTTGGACAGAAAGGCCTGTGTCCTGCTTATCTAGCTCTGCAGGACATGGAGAACACTCCCAGATCACACGATGCAGGACATGGAGAACACTCCCAGATCACACGATGCAGGACATGGAGAACACTCCCAGATCACATGATGCAGGACATGGAGAACACTCCCAGATCACATGATGCCGGACATGGAGAACACTCCCAGATCACATGATGCAGGCTTCTACCACAGCTTGAGAATATGAAAAGTCGGCCATAAAGCCTTCAGCTATTGCACTTGCAGGTAATGTAACAGTCAGCCGGAGAACATAATGGATGCCACCCAGACTCAGAATTCAAACTGACATATTACTTCACTGTATTTGAGTTTAGCTTACTTTAAATAAATCT
>JAABNY020000040.1:17829280-17846113 GCA_015164015.2 Brevimyrus niger | reverse complement strand
GCAAGCGTACCGGAGAGGTGGGACAGCCCCCTCGGCCAGCTTCCTCCTCGAGGGGGCCCTGCTGTGGAGACACCGTCTCTCTGTGACATAAACATCACTTACAGGATACCGTATCACTCCAGCAGAATCCTGATACTCTCAATTTTAATAACGCACTCTGTGCTAAATCTACTTAAGACAAGTGTTTACGATGTTTCTGAAATACGTTACAGATGAATGAAAAACTGCAACATGCGTACGGATGAGTGGGAAGATGAGCAAACCCATGAGGTATGGGAAGGACTGGGTGGAGCCAAAAGGAAGCTGTTACAGAGTTACAAATACACAAAGGACACAGAGCATGTGCTGGGGTGTGGGGCGCCCCCTAAGGTTGGATTTAGGGATGGATATCACAGATTTATATGGACCAGAAGGAGTGAACTGGCCAACTGAATGAGTGCACTCATCACTTAACTCACACTGCCCTGGGATGCCCTGTAATACATTTATTTTTAGAAATACCGTGGTACCTCGGTTCTCAAACTTAATCCGTTGGAACCCTAAATAAATCAAATTTTTCCAATAAGAAATGAATTGGTTCCCGGCCCCCCAAAATTACACCTAAAATTTTTTTTTTTTAGCATTTAAACACAAAATAAATAGGATAAAACAAGAAGAGCATTTTTTTCTTGATGGCTTCCAAAACGATAAAGATCTAATATTTCTCCCATATATCACGTAAAGCAGTGAGAACTGGTCTTCAGTAAGTTTACCTGGTAAAATTAGGTATGAATAAATGACATAAATGCTCTAATGGAACACATAAGTTAGTGGTTTATTTATTGTTAGTTACTGTAATGTTGTGCTGCTTTATTTGGTTAATCGTCCAGACTGTGAAGAAGGCATTTAAGTAAGAATTGCATTGTAGTATGACTCATTTCCTGCCACGTACAATTTATATTAAGTCATTGTTCACGGTTCGACTTCTGATATTCACATTGAGTTCTATGTCAAACTGGTTTGTTTGACTTTCAAGAAATTCGAGTTCTAGTGAGTTTGAGAACCGAGGTACCACTGCATTATAGTCCAGACACCGATAGTATCAATAAGACTTTAATATAATGAGGTTGGGGTACTATTACTACTCTCCAGACACAATTCAGAAATTTGCAACACTACACATTCATGCTATATTAATGAGGCGTCTTAAAGGCACAGTGCTCCTTTTTTCCACTGGCTGTTATAGTCCCCACTTTTGGCGGTTGAAGAGCAGCACCTTCCCGTCGCTGAGCCGGAGCTTGTTGCGGTTGATGTCGGTGTCCTCCCAGGCCTCCCCCTCGGCAGGCAGCTGGCCGTTCTCTCCGTGACGGACGTGCGCCATGGGCGGGGCGTTGTCCTGGTCACTCAGGTGCTCGTCCTGAACGACGTCCTCGGTGTTCTCCCTCTGAAGGTCTCCGGGGATTGGGGTCACATTGACAACCCTGCGAACAACGGGTAATCATTTCTGCATTACAACAGAATGCAACAGTCGGCTCGACCGCAGCCTTTAGACTGGATGCACGCAGGGATCGATATAAGCATACTAATCATTCCAATCAGGACAGTAAAATTCAAAGTGTTATTGTCTCAATTATACAGATAAATTTCAGTACAATGTACTAAACCTGGTACAGAATACAAAGCACAGGGTTTACAGTACATAAAACTAACAGATGTCTGAAAATTGCAACATAGTAGAATTCATTCCAATTGCTCTTTTGAGTTAATATCTAAACCAGGGGTCTCCAACTCTGGTCCTGGAGAGCTGCTACCCAGAAGATTTTCCATCCTACCTGGCTTCTGATGAGCGACACCCGTTCTCAGATAAATACCAGGAACAGCTTATGGCTCATCAGAAGCCAGGTAGACAGAAAACCTACTGGACAGTAGCTCTCTTGGACTGGAGTTGCAGACCCCAGATCTAAAGGATACACACCGATATAAAAACAGTCAAGTACTAAAAACGCTACATTTAAATGGGAAAAAAAGAACGTACTTCTTGAGCAATGCTATTCTGTCGTGAGAGTAAGTTTGCAAGTGTAGGAGTATATAAGTGCAGTACGTTGTATCGGTTATAATTCTAATCGAATTAAAATTTCAGGCACCAGCACAGTGAAACCCTGTGGCGCTGCCATAGTCGCAGGGGCGTAACAGGGGTGGGGCCACAGGGGTGGGGCCACAGGGGCAACCGGAGCCAGGTGAAAGCTGACTGGCATCTCCCCCGTCACTCTCAGATTCAAAATATATCATTGGCTAATGAGAAGGTTGGCCCCTCTGTATGAATTATGACTGCTATTATGCCTCCCGCCATTAAGAAATCGTAGAATCATTCCTACATAGTCACGCAGACGCAGTATAAATACATGAAGCGGGGTTGTGCTGCCCTGAGGGCCTCCAGGTCCGGCGGGACAGCGCTCACCCCACCATGGCGGCCGTCTGCCTCGTGTTCTGCTGCGGCGCCGTGGACATGCTGGTCGAAAGCAGCGCCTCGCACTCCCCCTTCTCCCAGTCAAACGGCTCATTCTCCAGTATTATCCGTTCCCTCATGCTGTCATCAAATACCGACATTAGAAGCTGTGAAAAATATTAAGTAAATTAGATGAATAAGCGACAGACAGTAGAGCTTCAGTGCACCGTTGGCAGATTCAGGTCCTGATTAGGCTACTACGTTCATGTTTATTTCCAAATGAATGTTTTTCATGGGTGAACTTATATAATACACATATATAAATTATATAATCTCCCTGCTGCAGGACACAGCGGGAATTTAAATATGAATTGTTCTGGTAAGTAAAAAAAAAAGTACATTAATTGTGCTTTACATTTTCATAAAACCAAAGATTAATGGAGAAAGACTTCATAAGCTGTAAAGGAAGCTGATTTTTAGAGCAAACATCACGGAACTGCATTGAGAGTGTGACACATTGATACATTACAGGCTGACAAGGGGCCCCAAGGAGCATGAATGATTTAGGAGGGATGTCCGTTCCCCCCCTCCGCGGCAAGACCCCGTGCTACCTGCATCGTTCTGTGAGTGCGCAGCTAATTTTCGGTGCACCATGATTGTTGCATTTCTAGACGACATGTCGCTTGAAGTTAGCTGAATTACTTTACCGTGACAGCTTCTGCCCCCAGGACACGCAACGAGACACAACAAGAAACATCTCCCATGCCCACATGCCTCAGGGGTAATCAGAGGTGGATGATTGAGGCGCACAAACCAAAAGTCCACGCCAGGGGTTTGTTTCAACTAACCAGCTGAGTACTCTGTGACTGCGACACTATACTCAGCTGGTTGGCTGAAACAAAACCCTGGTCTGGAATTTTACTCTGGATCTGAAGTGCCCACCTACGGGTGAATCCCCACACAATGTGCAGATTCGAACCCGGGACCCCAAGGGGTGAAGTGAGAGTGCAAACCACCCAGCAGCCCCCCAATGGGATATGGCAGGTAACCAAGTATATCTCTGAAGGGCACTAAAAAGGCGGGGCGGTACCTGGTAGTCCGGCTTGGTGAAGTAATCCAGGCTGACGACGTGATCGAGGAACGTGCAGAACTCAGTGGGCATGTGCTTCAGCAGCACCTTCTGATCGTATCGCTCTTTTATCTGGCCCACCTGCTCCTGTTAGAACATAATGGGCATTTAAATGACAGCGATCAGGTAATGAAGTAAATACCTGCTTCTCATTTACCAGGGGAGCTGAGGTTCACCTACTGGCATCGGAGCTCTGGAGGAAGTGAGCACCAGATACAATTTGGAATCATATCAGGGCACATTAATTCTAACATCCTTATATCAGTAAAATCCAATTAATTCATATACAATTATTAGTAGAAGCCCTATGACTTTATTATTTAAAAATGTGAACAATTATTTTTGAACAATAATTTTATATTTAGACTGATTGACACCTTTTCTAAGGCAGCAATATCCTTCTTAAGGTATGGTGAACCTCCACACAATATTCTAGATGGGGTCTTACCAAGGAATTATACAAATATAACATCATCTCCCTTGACTTAAACTCCACACACCTAGAGATATAACCCAACATTCTATTAGCGTTTTATATTGCTTCCCCACACTGGTGAGAGTGGGACATGGAAGCATCAACATACACACCAAGGTCTTTCTCATAATCAGCTACCTTTATTTCTGTGGAACCCACAACGCAATAGGAGTGAATCATATCGTATTGCATTTGTAGTTGCTTAATACATGTCTTTAATCTATCAGATTGTTAGGCAACTTGCACCGCGATTGGATTGGCATCGACTTCAGTGGGTGGTCTAGTATACTTACCTTATCTTTTATTTTCCGCCAAGGCAGCTGGCCAACCACAAACTCTACTAGCATGTAAAATAAGGACCATAAGTCGTCATGGCGACCCATCTCCTGGTAGAGTAAAAAGAAAAGAAAAGATTAATGTTTGGAAAAAGAATGGTGTCTAAATTAAACTCCAAAGCCGCAATCACACGTAAAAAATCCCACATTCTGAGCTGTACACCCCTCGCGTGTTTCAAATGATAATATTTCACTGTTTAACGGCATTCACCTAAATGTGGCCTAAACTGATTTCGGAAAGAGTTCAGCCCTTTGAATAAGTGCAATTTGCATTACATTGCAGTGCTTTGAACTTGCTTTATTTTGCACCAGAACGTATGTCAGAGTACGTGCAGAAATATGTTGGTTTCATTACAAAAATATATCTAAAAAAATAAGACCAAAGGTAGATTTATCTAGTCTATTACACTGTCAGAGTTCTTCTGCTCATTAAGGCGCATGCTCTAGGTGACCTCCCTCTAAACAGGAGGTTCAGATTATGGGTCCTACTCAGACTGAGCAGCACACTCTACTTGCAGCTTGTTCTCTCAGTTCAGTTGCTCGACTCCTCTTCCCTGGTTAATGCTTCTCTTCGTTGGAGTTCTATCTCTAGGTCTGTCTCTCTTCGTTGGAGTTCTATCTCTAGGTCTGTCTCTCTTCGTTGGAGTTCTATCTCTAGGTCTGTCTCCCTTCGTTGGAGTTCTATCTCTAGGTCTGTCTCCCTTCATTGGAGTTCTATCTCTAGGTCTGTCTCTCTTCTTTGCTGGTGTGGCATCTGGACTCGTGGTTCTGTTGCTCTTGTCTCTGCGTTTCCTGGAGTCTTGCACATGTGCCGTCAGTTTGAGGCCCGTCTATAGACTTTGTAGCACCGATTTCAGTTCTTTCTTTGCATTCCTACTCCTCGGCTACCGCGTTGAAAGTCCTGTTCCTCCTGAACACCACGTTTCGGGGCCCCACAGCCCGTTTCCTGCGGCGCTCCTTGAGACAGATTCACAAACCATCGGCTGTGATCCCTCGCCATCATAGGTGGAAATGGTCCAGTTCATGATGTTCCTTGTATTTCCACAGTTGGAAAGTGGAATAAAACTTTTTTAATGAAGTCATTAATTTTCAGAAGCAATTAATTCTTCCTGGGGCTGTCTGTATCAGCCTGGTAACAGCTGTGTTAACTATAATTTTCAGATCTTATCGTACATTTTCAATAGCACTAATGCATGGCCTGTAGCTGAGCCCCTCAAGCCCATCCTGTTGCTTGATTTGGACGCAACAAACAGTCTGGTTCACCTTATCGTCCGGTTGGACTCTGGAGTGACTTCTGTTAAACAACCTTCTCATACAGGCTCGAGCTGCAATGCTGCAGACGCCATCCTTCTCCAGGTTCTCTCTCCACTCAGCCATGGAACGACACAGGCTTCTCACTCACTTTTCTAACTCGCACTCTGCCTTGGACGGCCAGCTCCAGGAGAATTCTGGCTCGGTCATTCTCTTCGTTTGCTACTGAAGGGTGTGAAACAGCAAACCGTGGTTTTTTTGTATTTTGCTCTGTTAGCCAGTCCTTTCACTCCTTGAGGGGTTTGAATGCGCCCTGTTTTTTTGCATTATTCTCCAGGCTGTCACAGAGATGAACTGACAGCTCCCTTGGCCTTCATGGGAACATCTAACTGTACACTGTCAGCAGTGGAACCTTACAAAGGTGTCATGTGAACCCATCTAGCCAATCAAAGGTGACATTAATGCCAACCGGGCTGAACCCTGCGCTCATGTTATCGGCATTATAGCAAAAATGGTATTTAAATGTTCTACATGTATTGTGTGAGTTACGTGAAAATTAAGCTATTTAAACAATAATAAAAGAAGCTATTAAATTTATACAAAATTAAATTTTATCTGGGGGTGACTACTTCATGAAGTTGCTAGATGCATGGAACCACCACTATAAAGTGATCGATGCCATGTTTGAGTGTGTTCAATATCACACATAGCACACTGAGCCATACAGGAAGGCTGTACGTTAACATTAAAGCACTCTCAAGATAATTGAGTGTTAAAATACGCTTTTAAAGGCATTTGCCTCATTCTTGACTGACACAACATTAAATCCTAACTTATTTATAAAAGAGTATAAATGTTGCAGAGGATGAAGGGACATTAAAAAGATTAAATGGATTACACCAGAGTCCCATTTATATAGGATTAAACACAAATGGATTATAAACAAAACCAGACAGTCGTGGTACCATGAAAATTTTAAATGTTTGACTTTTTGAAAATTTTCCATTTCATAACATTTTAACCAAATCATAAAACACTCTTGATGGGGTTATTAGGAAGATGAACGGAAAACTGTTTTTAATATCATCCGCATAGCAACCGCCTGTGAGTTTTCAAGACAGACAGAATACAGAACAGCATGTCTAGCAGAAAAACCCCGTCTGCAATGCCTACCTTGTTTTTATGAGCATTAACTGAGGCATAGCGCACAGTCCCACGGAATCCTGCTATAGGCCTGGGCTGAAATCGGAAAACAAAAATAAACAATCTATACGGCCCTGTAGGCACATGCACACACAAGAAATCAGTAATATTAATACAAAACAAATATGCACATACACAGAGTAGGGCTGCTATGGTAGACATACATTGATTTTGGGTTGTATGCACAATGAAATAAAGGAAAATATTTATTGACATGGGTGAAATCTAAACTCATATTCACTAATTCTGAATATGAGTTAGTTACATCTACTGCTGATGACATTCAGTATTTATCAGTGGTTAGGAAACATTTTGGTCTAAATTACACCAGTACTGGGAAGAGAATAGCTGATAAGACTGTCAGTTCTGTTATACCAAACTCAGGTATGTTGCAGAAAACACTGCTAACGTATTTGTGACTATCATTTGAGTGTGTGTACCACAGGAGCAAGACAGAACACAACCTCTGCGTGTTAGTTCCTCTGTAGCATTTAAAGCACTTTTGCCTGGGAATTTAGACTACAAAATAATTATGGCTGTGGGTGTGTTTATCGCTACAGATACAAGACCATGCTCAGTAGCAGAGAACACAGTATATTAAGTTCATTATGATTATTATGATGTTTTTATATATAATGAAAAATAATGAACAAAGAAAAAGGTATTTTGAATGGCAAGTTCAGCTTCAAAAGACCAAATGATTTACAGTTATTGTCGATGTGAAATGAGTTACCACCGAAGTATTAGTCTTAAATACCATACCAGGCTGCGGCTCTTCTCAGAACGACAAACGCATTCGCATTTTCACGTCTTAACATATTATGATAATACTTTCGTAAATATAAATAATTTATTTATGGTATTTCTTTAGCTATATGTGAATGAGGCGATCCGTCACGTGCTTCTGAGATGTCTTAACGGCATACAGTAATTTACTTCTTCTTCAAAGTCATTCTCTGCAAACGTACGTCTCCGGTGAGATGGTATGTATGGCGTCAAGTTAGAGTCAAAACTCACACGCATAAATATGCACTCGCGAGCGCACATTTACGGAAGCGCATTACTCCCAAAAAATATTCTCACTATCATGTTATTACGTGATGTTTTCAAGTTAAACCGTGAAAACGCATCGCGTTATAACATGAAAATATCATGTTATAATGTGAAAGCCACCTGTACCACCACCACCTTTAGTTGCTTGGACCTACCTCCTCTACAACCTGATTGGTTATCTTCCTGAACCAATAATTTTTCATTCTGCCCTCAGAACATTTTCGTGTGAGTAAAATTCCCATGAGCCAAAAGGACCAAGACTAGCACCTAGCATCGGCTCAAGTCATTTAAGAACTGTATTTTGTGTTTACTGAGGTTGTCTGTCATATAAATTGTTCTGTTTGAAAATCTGAAATAATTGTGGCAAATAAGCAAAAACAGAAGAAATAAGGAGAGGCGAGATGGGTAGAAATGCTCAACAGTCCTCATGAAGAAACGGTGGTAAAGTCAAAATCATTCCAAGGCCCTGGGCCCATCCCATTCTAATTCTGATTAGCGCTCAGCAGTGAATGTGTACACTGCCCTTTGTACAGTGCAAGGGGACATCCCTGTGCGGATGTGCGGAGCCCTGCTGTCCCCCGGGCATGAGGGAACGGGACGGGCGGCGGGTGCAGTCCCTGGAACTCACAGACAGCAACAGTACTGGACTGTGACAGGGATGGAAGCAAGCAGGAGACGGATGGAGCGAGTTCATGCATGCTCTAAGAAAAGAAAAGAAAAGAAAGAACAAAAAACAAACTGTAAAATGAAACCAAAATCAAATAAAACAAAATTCAGACAAAACAAGTTAAAAGAAAAACACACGATGTATACACAGCAGTAAAACATCAGGAATGTCTAGGTAAGATAAATAAACATGGCATAGTATATCTCCCTATAACTTATTAAACATTTAAATAAACCCATTTATCAGACACTTTTCCACAGTGACACACATATAAGGATGCTGTATATAAAAACATTTATCAGCAGAATAATTTCGCCATGTGTATATTTGCATATGCATGTGTATGTATATAATATTATGACCACCCTCATGTGATGTGAATGATGTTGAGCGTCCTGTAAAAAGGTCCGGGATATATTCAGCAGTAAGGTAACATTTTACACTTGTAGTCAATGTGTTCAATGCAGAAGAAATGGGCAGGGATAAAAATCTGAGTGACTGTGTCAGGGGCTAAATTGTAATGGCCAGACAACTGGGGCAGAGCCTCCCTGAAAGGGTGCTTCTGGTCAGCAATGGTGAGTATGTGCTGAGAGTGATCTAAGGAGGAAAAAACAAGACCTGCCAACAGGGTGCAGAGTAGCCAAATCAAGAGAAGAGTTTTTGCAAGACGCCGGCCTTCTTGTAGAGGTGGTCATAATGTTTTGGCTCGACAGTGTATGTATGTGTATGTATATGTGTGGTTTAAAAAATTAATGCTTATTTTCATGACACAATAAAATATTTAAAAAATGTTTACGTTAACCAGAGGCAGCACTCCGCACGGGAAGCCCGCCTGGGCCGCTAAGTGCCCGCCCTGTAGGTGGCGATCTGCGCTCTCCACCCCCACCCCCACCACCGGGTATCGGAAGCTGGACGCCTTCCTGCTCCGCAGCACAGCCGAATGTCCTCGTCCAAATCCGTGCCGAGTCAAGCCGCACCCAGAACCGACAGCTGATGCTATTTTAAGCATGCATGCAAAGCCCCCACACAAATGTTCACTCTGCGAGGGAATTAAATCATCCCCGAAACCATGAAACATTACCCTACGCATTTGCAACGGAGATGCTGACTCTGCGTGGTCGTGTATGATGCACCCTTCCTTATTTCACGACGTTCATACTTTAGTCGACGTGAATTTACTGTAAGCATCAGGGTGACAAGCAGAAAATAGATCCTGCAAACCACGACGTTACGCACATGATATCTACAATAAGCGTGCCTGCTGCTACAAGCAAAACCGCTCTGCTATGATTTATTATCGTTTTTTCATCTGATTTATCTGGTTACAGGCCGTTGTCTGCGGCGTTACCCGCACCGCCGGCCGAGAGTAGCTTCCCCCACGGGAGCTGTGTCACCGTGACCCGGGTGGAACTCTGTGACACCGCTGGGCGGCCGAGAGCCGGAGATGTGCCGCAGTAACGCCGGGAGACGGGACGAGATTCTCCGTCACAGAGCAGCAGCCGAGTCAGCGCCGGAGGGAAACAAAAAAAACAGGCTCCCCGTCGCATCTTGACAGCGCAGCCCGCTTACGCATACAGGCGCATTAAATATTAATGGAATGCAGCTGCAACCAGCGGCGCGGTGCAGGGAAGCTGGCCGGGAGGCTCCATTCATACGGCTGATGTGTATCGGCAGCGGTTTTTCGCCTGGATCCCCGTGGTCGCGTAAATCGAAGTTTTAGCGATGCTGTTTAAAAACCCTTGCGAGATTTTCTGAGATTCTAACATTAATAAGACGGTGTCAGATTTGAGGTTATTCAGAAATTCATTAATTCATTTGTGACTTACGTGACGTTACATTGTTATTAGGGGGGCGTAAGATTAGATTCTCCAGAAACTCAGTGCTGAACTTTTAGCTCTGTAACTGTAAGTGATTCCGATTTCCAAATAACGACAGAAACTATGTTACTGTTAAAACAGATCTTCAAATTCCTACAAGAACCAGAAGATCTCTGAACATGCTATATTTACAAGGTAATATTTTTTAAAAGATATCCTTGCCTATGTAATGTTTACCATAAAAATCACCAAAATTTTACAATTTCTGTCACCCCCACGTTTATAGCGATAAGAATCTTTAATAAATGAAGAAAGGTGAGCAGTATCAGTGAATAGCATATTCCTCGTTAAATTCCCTGCTTTTTTATTATACCTATATACTGTACAGACATATACTCAGGATATGGAGCTTACAGACTTATAAACTATCTACCATGATAAAGGACTGGCATTATACGAGGATGAAATCATCAACCAGCAGAAGGAAAACAGTATTTTGTGACACTGATACTGACACTAAAATCAATCTCTGGTGGCTCAGTAGGTAGGTACAATAGCACTGTTACCTCACACCTTTAGAGCTGGGGGTTTGAACCTCATGTCCAGTCTTACTATGTGTGAATCTTACTATGTGTCTCGTATAAGATTGGGATCCTATTCTGGCTGAAGTCCAGTCGTGTGACTTGTGCTGCCAGGGATTGGCTCCTTGGTTAGGAAATCGATCGGATAGATAAACTGCTCTTTGTACACCGCCAAAGAAATCTTAAGAAATGTCTCCTTAATGACACAGGGCATTTATTTTGGGTAATCAGGAAATTTTCTGTTTACGGATGGTGTTCGCGCTTTAGACGCATCCTACGTATACGGGATATAATCAGACAGAGCTGTCAACATTTCACACCAGTCAAACAGATACACACAGCAGCGCCAGTAACCCGCACACACAATGGCAGCTAAAAATAAACTGTGATATTAAAAGTGTTACATTTATATGCAATTAACAGTTCAATATTGGAAAAAAAACATTCATATAAGACTTTCATATAAGGCCAATCTCGGGGTCCCCTCCTAGGTTAGGGGTTTTAAATCCAACTGCAGTTTACATTAATTCCCGCCCAACAGTCCAAAAACATGTGGTCTGATGTGCAAGTATAATATCCAGATTTAAATTCAATCACTGCTTCACATTCACCAAATTTGGGGCAGAAGATCCCCATGAATGTGACAAACCGGGGATAATACTTGGGCACCCTTAACCTCAGCCCACAACAAGCTGTTAGGCTGAATGTTAACAAGAAAAGTCTACTTATTACCAATTTCTCAGTAGCTACTTCTGTACTGTATATGTTAAATTGCTTTGCCATTTCTTATCTAGACCTTTTTATATATTATACAAACTAGAGCAGGCGATATGGCCTAAAAATAAAATCTTAAAAAAATTAAGTAATAATTTTTTTTTTTTTGTCCACAAAACCAGATTTCCGATTTTAATCGATTTCCCCCCTCCCCTACTCAAAATCAAACTATAGATGACAAATAAATGGTTCAAAACAAGTCAAAACACACAATTTTATCACGTCATTTTAGTCTTAAGTAGTGGCTTTATGCCATTGGGTTTGACAGTGCAAAAGAAAGCTTTTGAAAAATTACCAGTGTTAAGAAAAACGAGGCACGTACATAGGGTCTAAAACTTTTAGCATGTTAATGAATCCCATCTTTTCCACAGTATGTATGGGCGCCATGTGTTTTGCAATATATATCGCGACAGCGTTTGTTATCGCCTTCCATCGTGCCCCATTCTCATCATACAGTATGGCACACAGTTTGAAAAATTTTCGGGGATTGTTGCTTGCTTAACTTTGTTTGTTGTGCTGGTGCTGCGGCTATTTTCATTCCGCTGGGAGCGGCACTTCTCCCACTCCGCTGCGTGCCTCTGCTTTACGTGCTGGCATAAATTAGTCGCCCTGCTTCCTTTGGTCGCAACAGTTTTTAAAGTCTTTGCAACGAGGACTTGTTTGGTCTGTGTCCGACGGCGCAAAACCGAACCAATTCCATATTACAGATGTAGCAACACCGTTCTTGGGCACAAGTGCCAGCTTTTCCCCTGTGATCGCCACGTTGTTAGTGAATCTGCTACAGTGTTAATTTACCCGTGAAGAATGGTGCGTCGCATTAGTTCCGCTTTTGGCGCTTGTGTGTAAAAAAAAAAGTAATAAAATCGATTTTCATGAAAACACATCGTCCTGAACTGTAAATTCGAATTAATCGATTAAATCGATTTATCGCCCAGCTCTAATACAAACCATCTAAATTATGCCCTTGTATGGACACTGTTACTGCTGTACAGACTCATTATTAATAACGCAATGTTACCGACGGTGAAAATCTACCGCAAGACAAGATTCCATGGTAACAAAGGCAGTTGACAGATGAGTGAGGCTGGTTGCTGAAACAACTGATGCGCGGTCTAGCTAAGCCAAGACTTTTAATATTAACGATAAAGCATGCACTTACACCAATAAATGTGATTAGTGCTCCAAATCATCTTCAGTATTTTTGGCTTATGTGTCATCTGTAAGTCTCTGCAATCTTTCAGCAATTTCCAAAGATACACCCGTTTAGTTATTCACAGCCAACTCGCAAATAACCAAAGCCGTGAATATCAAGTCCGTGAAATACGAAGAGGTCACTGTAATTGCCTTTTTGTATTCCACTTTGTATTTCTGTTCATCTAATTCTGCACACCTTAGAATGTTTTTTTTTAAATCAAAATAATTCCTTGGGTTTATGAGTGGAATGTTTGCTGTACGGATAAAGCCTCTGAATAAATAAACACCTCTGCTCATTCAGTGATTACTTGATGGCTGCATTTATCTGTGAACATGCCATGTACTAAAACAATCCACATCTTTTTCAGTTAGAACTGGAGCAATTAATAGTGCAATGAGTTTATCAATACCAACTGGTAGTGCTGGGTGATCAAACAATCTCGACTTTTTTATCGATAAAAAAGTGCGATATCCAGGAAGTTGCAGGGGTGGAGTATAAACTGACTGCAGCCAAGTCGGACTAGTAGTCTGTGAGACCTGACTACAATGGCAGCACTGCCAGAATGGTGTAGATAAATCTATACAAATATCACCTGTATGCACATTACTTCTTTTACTGTACAATAACCAGCTCCTGATACAAACTGTTAGCAGTGAATAAAACTATTGTGTATAGTGGCTCTATGTAAAAAAATAGCTGCCAGGAAAAGATCAAATACACGTATTTCAAGGATTCAAAGTTGTTATTGACATGTACAGAGTATAAAGCAATTCTTACTTGAATGCCTACTTCACAGACTGGACGATTAAACAAATAAAGCAGCGCAACATTAAAGTAACTAATAATGCATAAACCACTAACTTACGTTTACTGTGATCTCATTGCGGAGATCAAAAGGGGGGAAATTGAGGGAATAATTCTATAAGGCTGTAACTAATTGAAATGAGAATTGACTGGTGCACCGGCAGGGTGACCTAATCGAGACAGATAGAGGGAGCAGACAGAGAACGTAAGCGGCCCTTACTTATCTTTAGCCTTCCAGAAGGACAAGTACTAACCGACTAACTAGAGCAAATGTCACAGATGTGGTTGTCATGTAGACGGAAGGTACCAAGAGAGGGGAGGGATGCCCAAAAGGGCTATAAAAGGAATAGGACTGATACATATGGTTGAGCTTCTTCCTGTACATGCTAAATGTATATCAGATAGTCGCTCCCTGATTGCAATCTGTCGGAGAATAAACTGTTGACCAGCAACTTCTCCACGTCTCAGCTGTGAATCTCTTTTCATCCATGGACCCGGTGGAGACGGTGTACTCCAGCAGCTGTTACAGTATTTATGTTATTTATTTAAACTTTATTTTACCAGGTAAATTAACTAAAAGCCAGTTCTCACTGCTTTACGTGCTTTTTCGGGAGAAATAGCGGATAACGCATTGGAACTTCCTGGGATGCAAACATCATGCGTGTGACTAAAATCTTCAGCCAATAAGAACAAAGTTCTGTCGCCACGGAGGTGGTTCCAGTTTGTGCTGCATGGTCTGTCTCAAGTCGTCTTGCTCTCGCGAGGATTTTGTACCATGTGACATGGTGACGCGTGGTGACGTTTTGCAGCGTTAGACAAAAAAATCTAACCATGATTTGGCATTTTTTCGAATAAGTGTTTTTTGTTTGGTTTAGATACTTTTCTATCTCAGAATTTTGGATGGTTTTTAAGAGACCAAGAATAGAGGAAGATACTTGTTGCAGTCAGTTCTGTCCTGCTTTATTTTATGTTTTCCCTTTAACTTACAGTATTTGCGATATTATACAGTTTTGCACATTGTTATATTATTATATGATTTTGTTCATTTGAGCTATGTTTCTTTGAATACTTGAAAATCAATAACCTTTTATAATTTTAAGGGAATTTTGTATGTAAACAGTAAAATTTGTTAGAAAATAAGTATTTGTTTAGTAATATTGTTTATGTCAATGTATTCATTCTATTTGTCAGAATAGGGTTATTTTTACTTTATTATATGGAACAGCAATGTGAAACTATAATTTTGATAATTATCGATAACGGTCAATACAGGAAAAAATATTGTGATAACTTTTTTTTGCCGTATCACCCAGATCTACCAACTGGATATATATTACTCTAGTGTTTCTCAACATGGTCCTTAGGGCCCCCATATGATGAAAGTTTTTGCTCCCTGCCAGCTGCCTGTCAGGCAGTTCACATTTTAGCTTCCTACATGAAGCTAGAAGGGCAAAATAACATTAACTGTCTGAAGGTCCCCGAGGACCATTTTGAGTCACTGTGCTAGGCCACCGCTGAAAGATCTGTTGGTAGTTGACTTAACCCTACAACTAAGGGGCCTGTGATAGGTTTGATGGTAACTAGTCGTCAGTCATTAATTTTCCTTTTTACACCGTCAGATAATCTGGCACAGGAGATAATGGGGTCATGACCCTAGTGGGAATAAATCTATCTAAGCTCAGATCCCAGCATCTGTTTTGTTTGATTTGTTTAAGGACAGGGGAGGATAAAATAGGTAACATCCATTCATTTATTTTCCAAAAATGTTCACCCATTAAAGGTCACAGCAGCCGTGTGCCGGTTACAGGGAGCGCGGGGCAGGAGGCAGGGGACACCCTGGGTGTCACACCAGTTTGGCGACCATTATAATAAGTGTGTCAGGAGTTGGCCCTCTGGGGAGCATCCAGTCCAAATTCTGCCTCAAAGGAATGCTGCCGCAGGCCTGATTCTCCTCCATGGCCAAAGCCGCCCCCCCCTAACAGTCTCATTCACTAACACCTGCTGTTACTCAGCATATTCAGGTTCACTCTGCATCTCAGGCTTGCCAATCTGGTTTCACGTTTTTGGGATCTTACCCTTATATCCGCTTCTCGATTGGGGATTTGGATTTATGGTCCCGACTCTGCTTTTCCGAATGAGCTCGGTGCGGCAGATACTGGCTGCCGTTTGCTAGATCCCGCTCTGGGTCCCAGTCTCATCGTTTGCATTTGAGTCCCATCGAGCTGGTCCGTCCGCGCAGCTCAGAGCCAATGGCCCTGTCACTACTCATATCATCCTAAATAAATACAAATATCTGTTTATCCTACCAAAGAGGGGAAAAAAAGAGCCATAAGGCCTGACACCGAAGCTGTGTGAAGGCTGCCACATGGCCATCTTCACAAGAATCCCATCTTGATAATAAACCTTTTCCTTTAGTCATCTGGTTCCATACTGCATTTTCTGACTATCAGCTATGACACTGACTTCTGACATCCATCCATCTTGCAACCCTTTATCCCAGTCAGAGTCACAACTTGGTCTGGAGCCTCCGGCCCAGGAGGAGGTTCCAATGCTGCGCAGACATCTAATCAGTAATGAGACACCATCTCACCCAGTGACATGTCTCAGCAGCACCAGAGGGAACCCTACCTGACACGGGAAGAACATGCTCACTCCACACACACAGGCACGTTTGTACCCATATCTTTGGGACTCTCCATCTGTTTATATGGGAAAAGCCCTAATCCCAACATGACGACCTTAACCCCTAACCCGAGCCTAACCTTAACCATGAGTAGCCCAACAAAATACGAGACTTTTGGAATTTTTAGTTTTTTGATTGCAGCCGCAGAATTTCAGAAAATTGAATTTTCTCTTGTGGGGACCAAAAAGTGGTTCCCACAACATCAAAATAAAAGTTTTTTTTATCACACTGGGGGGAACCTTTGGTTCCAACAATGTAAAATATACAGTACAGAACCCACACACACAACAGAGATGGGATTCAAACCTGTACCCCTGGAGGTGTGAGGGCAGCAGTACTACCCCCCCCCCCCCCCCCCCCCCCCCCCCCCCCCCCCTCTCCACACCAACCCCCCCCCCCAACAACACCCACCAAAAAAAACACCACCAAAAGCCAAACACC
>JAABNY020000040.1:17814463-17824887 GCA_015164015.2 Brevimyrus niger | reverse complement strand
GGCCTGCTGGTCAGTACAGTAACAGAAGGGTGGTTAAACCATGTCAGACAGGCATCTCTCTGGACGACCTCTGGGGGCCTGCTGGTCAGTACAGTAACAGAAGGGTGGTTAAACCATGTCAGACAGGCATCTCTCTGGACGACCTCTGGGGGCCAGCTGGTCAGTACAGACGTGCTGCTAAGCACCTGCAGCGTGGGCAGTAGGCGATCAGAGAAATTCATGTGCATGTTAAGAGCTGGGTGGGGGAGTATTTTTAAAATGATGGAAGGATGGAAGTGGAAGGATTGCAAAAATAATAGATAAAAAAAGACAGACTCACCGAATTTACGAGCCTGTCCATTTCCATGCCGTTTCCCAGGCAACACCAATTTCTTACCACATCCAACCTGGAAATAAGAGCAAATTAGTTGGGAAGGGAATCCAGTGGGTTTAGGCAGCTTCTACTCGCTTTGCAAATCAACTGCGTCATGAAGACTTTAAGTGTGGGGGGTTATCAAGGGGGAAAGACAAAACAAACACCTCACCCCATGACAGTTCGTCCAGCAGCGACCAGAATACACAATCCGGCATACACCAGTACAGCGACCAGGATGGCTAAAAGAGGGAAAGTAAAGATCTCACTGTAAAATGCTCTCAGTGGCCAGTTTATTAGCTATACCTGCTCTTTAATGCTTCCCCAAACAGCCAATCATCTGGCTGCAATGGAATGCATGCAGCGCACAGATAGGGAGATGAGATTCAGCTACTGGTCGAATGAGCCCCCTCTCGCTCCCTATGACACATATATATAAGTGAGACCAAGTTAGGCAGCGAAGGGCATTGAAGGGCAGCCACCTGCAGCGGTCGCCCATGGAGCTGGGGGTTAAGGGTCTTGCTGAAGGGCCCACGATGACTATTCTGCTGAGGCTGGGCTCGAACCGGCGACCTTCCGATCGCAGGAAGACTGAGCCCGCTGAGCCACACGCTGTGCCAATGAAGCGGCAATCGCGTGTAGAACCATCCACGCAGAATGCAATCAGAAGGAGCGAAATCGGACCGGGAGCGAAATCGGACAGGGAGCGAAATCGGACAGGGAGCGAAATCGGACAGGGAACTCACGCAGGTAACTGTTGACAGGTTCCTTGTCGGTGACTATGCTGCAGCTGGCTCTCACCGACTCGTTGTCATTCTTCACCCACAGAGAGTAGTTACCCTGCTCTCCAAAATGGAAGGCAACCCTAGAGGACAAGAGTAAACGTCTTTTCACAATCTTTGGCACAATTTAATGCCAATACTTGCAAAAATACACGCCTACCCTCTTGTGTGAATGGATTACATATCTAGGCAATTAACAGAAATTTACTTGCAACAATGGAAGAGGATGGACAGATAGTATAGAACGGGGCAGCTGGACGGCTTTATGGTGAGGAATGTGCCATAGAGGTGTGTTTACCTGCATAGCTCCTGGTTGCTTGTGCTGCTATTGAGCTGCAGGGTTAGAGGATGCTGGGAACTGAGAACAAATGCCGCCGAACTGGGAGTCCCAGGGATTGGCTGTGCAGGGACCAATCCAAGGGGCTGGAACAAGCACTGAGAGATGGGAGAATCGTTGCATCATTGGTGCAGCACTGTACAGTGACATGCCAAGGATGGTGACCTCACCTCAGTCACAGTCTCTCTAACCCTATGACACTCACTGTGGTGAAGTAGGGGGCATGGTTACCCTGACAGATTCAGGGGGCCCAGCACTCATAAAACACAAGATTCATGTTTTAAACCCCCCTCCTTAAATCGTCCCATATTTCTCCAGACTGAAAGTGAACGGCTTATCTCACACACACACACACACACACACACACACACACACACACACACACACACACACACACACACACACACACAGGACCCCTGACATGAAAGGTGTGTCTTTGGTCTATACAAGCACAGCCATACAGATTCTTCTGACAGAAACTAAGACCAGATTGAAGCACTCCACACCATGACGTCTAAATCCAGAACATCACTCATTGACTCCATTTTGGTCCAAATATTATGGTAATTCGTCCTTTTTTTCTAACTATACAGATCATACAGGAACCACCACTTCTTTTTATGAAGAAATGTTCATTTGAAATGGTTTACAGTGGAAGGCGTTCACCCGGCCCCATGCATCACATTCCACTCATTTACTGAGAGGATAAAGTCACAAAAGCCGGTTCTCTGGGACCCTCAAGCTCCATCTCCGAGGTGGAAGTAGCCACCCCACGGCTGGTCTTATGAACCTCAGATTTCAGACCCGTGGATTTCTGCCTTCGGGGGGAGGTGGGGGCTGCTAAGGTCAGCAGCATGAGACAATCCAAGGTGACTGAGCTTCAATGGTATTATAACGAAGAACTAAATAGACCCCAAGATCTGCAGCTACTGCAGCACTCTGTGGGTTTGATTGAGCGAATCACATCGTTGCGATTATCAATACACATGCGAGGGGATAATACATGAGGAATCCTCCTCATAAGGGCTCACAGGCCATGTCAAGCATTGTGTCTGCAACTTATGAGGAATAGGAAGATTGTCCATCTTCCACAACCTCTTATCTGCTACAGAGGGGCAGTGAGTCTGGAGTCCTTCCCAGAAAACGCAAGGGCACAACGCAGGAGACACCCTGGACACAATGCCAGACCTGTGTGAGGTGCGCGCGCACACACACACACACACACACACACACACACACACACACATATATACTTGGACATTAATGGCAATTTAGAGAAGCCAATTTCACCTAAATCCTAACTGACTGTCATTGGACTGCTGGAGGGATCCGGAGTACCCAGAGGAAACCCATTTGGTAACACAGGGAGAATCTGCACCCACACGGAGCCCGAGGATTCAGAACCCCAATGCTGGAGGTGTGAGGTGACGGTACCCACAGAACCCCTGCACCGTCCTGAACCTTCACAGTTGTCCGCTTCTTGTCTGTAGGCTCCAGTTCACCAAACGAGCAGATAACAGAGAGCTACTGGGCAGCTTTAGAAGAATAACCAACCGGTTTGATGTCCCGGTGCAGGAACCCGACAGAATGAATGGCTTCTATTGACTCGAGGATCTGCTTTCCTAATCTCAGGGTAGTGCTCATGGTAAAGATTCCTCGTGGCTGGCTTCTTCTGAGGTCTGCAAGGTTTCTACCCTGGAGAGGAAGAGGGCAGACCCTTCTCACGTGACGCTCAGCCTATGTCAACTCTGTATACAGTTGAATGTCTGTTTTGAAGGTTGTTTTCTAATGCTGCTGCATTACCTTCCACTAAAGATAACCATAATGAGAGTAACTCAATCGACATTTTGCTTTTCAGACATACAGTCAACCAGGATCAAGCTGCGCTGACACTAAATCCAGGGGCTGTACCTCACACTTTATCATCCTGCCCAATTCTAAACAGTGTCTCTTAGCTTATATGAATAATCTTAAGTCTGGATAACCTAAATCATAATAAAGAATATAAATAAAACTTCGAATGTGTCTGAAGCACGCAGCTCTTTGGAAGCCAATGTTCTAGTATGACTTGCCATCTTGTACTCAAACAATGTATAAAAATTGTATAAATAAAAGGGCATTTTTTTTGTTTATATGATACCATGCTGTTAAAGAGGGCAAAGAAAATGTAAGTAAATGTACCTCTTAGGGTACAGATTTGGACTCCGAGGAACATCCCCAAAATGGGTTCTTGTTGCCCAGGGACTTTAATTAGATCATTTTCTTTTATGGCTTTTAGTAATTTTGTTTTGGAGCCAAAACACATACATTTGCTACTGGATCCACTGACATTCAGCTGTTCCTTCATTCATTATCATTTCCTAATGACTGCTACGGTCTCATTTCTGTGGTTTGGTCAGCTGCTTCTGTGAGGAGAACAATGGCTTTCCTATTATTGTGGTTCGCAAATACGTATTTAATATGCATTTAACGACTGTCTGCAACATTCACCATTTAAGAGGCTTAAAGACAAGAATTACAGCATTTCCGAAAAAAGGTTATAATGTAAAAAAACAAAGCAACACTTTATGCACAAATACACGATTAACAAAATTCAAATAAGATCATTAAAATGGCTAAACTTTTAAAAGTAAGGAAGGACAAGAAGCAGAATATCATGTACCTGAAGTTGCATGACTACGTAGTTGAACTTGTCGTTTCTCCCACATCCAATAAATTTACAGACATGATTTTTTCCTGAAACACAAAAATTTTCATTAAAAGATCAGAAATACAAAAACACAACCATGAATCATTTACGTTTCTCTACATTCAACTGATGCTTAATATATTCAACAGAGATGGTTGGAAGGTGGGTGGATAAAAAAAAATTTGTTGTATGTCTGATGAAATTAAAGTTATATAACATATAAACATGTTTCATAATTATTATAAAGCTTAAAACACCTGTGCGCAGATACTATAAAAACACAGGAGGCCCTTCCTCATGTTAACCTGAAAGCATGGCCTAGGTAATCGTAGCAGCTCTGGCTGAACTTGCCTTGCAGTTTCTTCAAAACCGCCACTTCCATCTTGAGGACCTGTTTGGGCTGTTGGGCGGATTCCACTTTCAAGGCCACGATCTCTCTCGTCAACAAATCAACGGATTCATAGATCTCCCCAAAACCACCTCCTCCGATCTTCTTCAACTGAGTGTGTCAGAGTGAAATACGCACTTCAAACCCCACAGTTCACTTCACAGGCAAAACACCCACCTTGGCAGCAGATCTGGGCTAACAGACACCTTTTCCACATCCCTATACTACTTCCTGAGCTGGTAGCAACTCAGTACTTCTTCTCAAACTGCATCTTTTTGTACAAAATTAAATCATGGGGTCTCGTCCCACAGACGTCTGCTTCAGTGTAGCTTATTAAAAGGCCCGTTTTCCTGTGATACCAGGGGTGTGCATTTCTACTGCCCCCAAGAAATCAGCAAAAGTCACTTCAAGGTCCGTTCCACTGAAGACCCCTCCCAGTGAGTGTGTGTCGAAAAAAGGACCCGTACTGTTATTCCACAGCTCTGGATTTCCATCTAGTTTCAAAGGGAGCTTCTTAGAGTTTTGGGTTTTTGTAGCTCACTTCTGGCATAAAGTAGGTTTTTCTCTCCTACTGTCCCATCTAAAAAAATCTTACGCTGGTAGAAAACATGCTATTCTAAGAAATAGTGTGCTTTTGTTCTGGTAAAATAGAGATGCAGATTTCATCACTTTCTACCTACTGGACTAAATGCTAAATGTACAGTGTAGATTAGACTCATATAAACATCTATTGATGATGATTTATTAAAGTAAACAAACTTTAAACAATTAAGATCTGTACCCACTGTAATCATCTCCATATTTATCAATACACAGAACACTAAACAGCACAATTAGCATAAAGCAACTAAATGTTACCTGAACATGTACACACGTCATTCAACATATTTCAATGCAATCAATTCTCATTTGTTATATATAATTTTGCACAAGAGTATCTATTCTCTAATTTAATTTTAAGCATTTCCCCCCAGTTTATAATGATCCATGTTTCATTATTCATTGCTAGGATACACCTACGTCAAAGTTTCAGAAGTAGTTTGGCATCTATTTACTCTTTTTTTATGTTTATGGTATATAACTTAGTATGCAATTAAACATACTAGAATTTTGGTATCTGTTCAATGAGCCCTACGTTAATTTAGCCCTGAAACACACATACTTTAACCCAGCATGTTCTCTAAAGCAGGATGACCCAGGGTCCCTGTCAATGGGAAACGGGAGTTTGCAGCTACTGACCACTTTCCATCGGTCCCGGACCATACAGTTGGGTGCCAGGATGTCCGCCTGTTCCCCGGCGCCATTCATGTTTTCTTGATCCTGGTTGGCTGGCTCTTGGCGCTGCATTTGCTGGCCAGTGAGTCCTCAAGCAGCTCCACACTTAAACAAGCCACATTTACCTGTAGTGGGAGTTCAGCAAGATACCTCAGTTTTGCCCCGGTCATCTTCTGTGAAGCAAATTAATGCACTTAGGGTGTGTTTCTTTCTGTTATCGAGCGCTAGGTCATTCTCCATTCACCTTCTCCATTTTAAGACTCGGAGCACATTCATCTCTAATGGCACAGTAGTGATCAATTACAGATGCATTTGTTTTGTGTATACCCAAAACTGGAGCAAATATGAGTCGATGTAATCAATGTAACCCAAAACTGGAGCAAATATGAAAGCCAGTCAATGTAATAATTTGAACAGGGGGAGCTGCGCGAGGTCATTCCTGCATTCCCATCCGCGGTGCTGGATACAAGCCTACAACCCGGACCAGAATGAGCAGTTGGAAGGTACAAGCTGAAGCTCTACATAGAGAGCTCTCCAATGCGGTTCCGTGATGAGCATGAAGCGTATCCCAGAATGCACAGGGCATGTGGCACTAGGACAAGAATCACATGGTATAGAGAGAGTGCAATTCAAAGATACCATCCAACCTAATCCACAGGTTTCTGGACTGTAGGTGGAAACTGATGTAAACCCACACCGAGAAGAACATGCAAACCCAACTCACAAGCTGGACTTTGGAGGCTTGGAGGAGAAGATGCTCCCCACCGAGTCTCCAGGCTGCCTCAGGAGCCTCAATGCTCTATACAGTACAAATTCATTCTATTCCCATCTCAAGGTAAACACCTCACCCAAGTATATACCTGCTACCTATTAAAATATAATTGTTATATTTTGGCATTCAAAACACAAGATTGGACTCTCCCTTCCACTTTTAGTTTCAGATTTGTTTGTCCAATCAGGGTTACATACAAATTACTTTGTTGCTAGTGCAAAACTATAGGGTGAAGCAAAAGCCATGTAAAAACTAAAGAAATGCAATAATTGTGGTACTTCACTGCATCCTGGTAGTGGTCACTGCTAAGTCCAGTGTGCAACACCATTAACACTGGTCTATAAGATGGTAGAGAAGTTATTGCTGATGTAATAGAATGCAACAATGTCTGTTGGTACTTTCATTTAACGTTAAAGTGGCAAGTTATAAAAAAGCCACCAGTCAGGCTAATATAATCTTACCTCAACATACACATGGATCACATTTACGAAAAATAATTATGTCTCGAAGGCCAAATAACAGAATATGCAAATACGACCTCTTCAAGCTTAGGAATTCAGCATTACAAAATACCAGCCTGACGTTGTCCAGCATGATCTTGCGTAGTAATTTTAACACTTTATTAATATCGCAAAGAGGAAGTATCGGACTGCTGCCATTGTCCAGCTCTTGTAAAACAGGACACCGGCGGTTAGTTAAAAAATGTAATCTTCTAAATTCTATTTACTATGCGCACGGCAGATAATGACAATGTTATCTCATGAGAAAACACACACTGCCATCCCACTGTGAGTAAAAAAGCAATACTAATCAGCATTTAGTATCAGGTAACTGAGGACCCCCTTTCCTGGTTTCACAATCAACCATCTGATATTTTAGCGGGTCAAACAACCGTAAGCAAAGGTCAGGAAACCCGAGACACATATTAATAGGCTTTGACAGGAAATGAGGTCGTGAGGACGATGCAGAAGGAGGCTCTATATGAAATGTTTTCGGCAAAACATATACCGTGACGGTCCAGCCTCTATGACACGTGCTTCTCGCAGACAGGTTTTGTGTAAACTGAGCGAGATCATGAAAAATGACTACATGTTTTTCACAGTGTTTGGTTCCCAGTTACATTCCAGACTGAACATTTCACTGGGCAGGCCAAAAGTCGAGGCTACTGGAACATCTGTTAAACTCACTAACATGTCGTACCCACGCGGACTAAACACAGCCACTAGTATCCTTCGCAGACGTACAGGGCTAAGAGAGAACCAGGGATAGTTAAAAATACTTAATACACGTTACTTAACATTTTAGATATACTGATATACTTCGTTAACCATCACTAATATGTGTTTTTATTTATGTACATTAACATTTCAGTATAGGATAAGGATGGCGTTACAAGATTGATAAGCGGTAAGAGTAAACCACTTTCTGTTTGAAAAGAGCAGGTGTTTAATGAATCATTTTCAGTTTATTTAATGAGTGTACTTGTCCATTTTTATTTTTAAAGTGCTTTGATGACTTATTTCCGATATTTCAAACATCACGATTTAGTGACACTTAGTATGGACAGTAATGATCAGGACACTCAGAATATGGTAATCAGAGTACAATAACCATATCACAGATATATATATATATATATATATATATATATATATATAAGCTAAATTTAACAAAAACAAGACTGGAAAGAAGGAAAAAGTCGTTTAAAATATTAAATCAATAATGGTCATAACATTTACCTTCAATCACAAAGAAAATAGCTAAATAAAATGCCCTAAACATGATCGTTATTCACACAGTACTTAAATATTAATAAATATTCACACATTGCTAGATTATAGCCGTGTAACTAGGCGGACACTTGGCCCATTTGTAGTGTGATCATGCCATCACTATCTGTACTCATGATAGCCCATCGCTGCCTGCAGAGTTTACATGCACCGTAAATTAAACGCCTACAAAGCATGACATCATGCATGTTATACAGAATGGATGCTTAAACCGCCACATTAGGATACTGATCACCAACTGGTACATTTACGACGGGATCAGCATTCACACCCAATGCAACTTGTTTCACCTTACAGATGCGTTAACCTTCAAGTGCATGCCGGTAAAGGACGCATATGTCCCGTTAGGTGTGATCTTACCTGGCGCAGAGAATGAGGAAGTCGGGCGCTGCTTTCCGTCTTCTTTTTGTAACCTTCATTTGGGACTTCATGGGACCGCGAAACGTCAATGCAGTTTCCCAACACTTCCCCTGTCTCCCATTGACTTTGAACCAAAAACGGCCCCTCTGCCAACTAATCGCTGGGCTCATTCAATTTCGCACGATCGGCCGGATTCATTTTAATAAAAGAGAGGTCAGCTCATTCAACCGGAGGAAACTAAAGAAAAATCTGAATCAAATTCGGCAAACAAGCAAAAACGCATGCATCTCTAGTCATTGTACAATTGTGCAGGGCTATACTACACAACGTGGAAATACGTGAACATTTCGTCTAACGTAATTTTAAGAAACAAAAATCAGCGACTGCCATAACAACAGAAATCAAAATTGCTAGTAAATATCAAGTGCAGATATCAAATCTGGACAATGCATATTCAGATCAATTCATGGAAATGTATTTTATTGTCAGCTACAATCTATAATGAGCACCACGCACATTTTGCGGTAAGATAAAATAGTTACCAAGTTTATCCTCTTTGATATCTCTGTTATATATTTAAAAATCTACTGGCCACATAATAAATGTCAGTATCATTACCTTACTCTTTTACTGAATATTAACGCTGCCGCCTCAGTAAAATGCTCCCTTCGCGCCTGAATCATAAATCAGGCGAGGCGTGTTTTAAAAAGGACTGAGATGTAGTGAAATAGGCGAATCCTCCTGCGTTTTACTTCCCCTTCTAATGTCACAATTTTTGTCCGCACTGCAGCGCAGCATCCCGTCCGGCAGACACCCAAGACACCAGCGACTTGTGCGCGACAGGCGGCGCAAGAGGACACCGCTTCCCGCCCCCACCGCCCCCGATGCACCACCCCCAGCTCCCTCACAAGCCGCCACCCCACCCCCATACATCGAGCCCCCCACTCACATACACACACATACACATGCATGAAGCCTCCGTAATTCACACATGCAATGCCAGTCCCCGCCTCTCATAATAGCGCAAAATCAATTCATATAATAATAATGATATTAATATTAAGAATTATAATAATAATCGCCTGGTCAAGATTAACTTCTGCTCTTGGGTATATGTCGTTCATTAACAACGTATGTGACTCCAGGACTACATTCCCCAAAACATACCGCCACTAGGCGAGTTTAAAAACACACAATTGCAATGCAGTCTCTATTAAACAGAGGGACGTGTCTGCCACGGAGCTAAAATGTTAGGCTTCTCTTAGTTGCTTTTTGAAATTATTTTTCCGTTCATGTGTAATAGGAAACGGGCTGCACGTCGCTGTTACACAGGCATGCGGCTCGGAGAGTTACCACCGCTCTCCGCCGCTTCTTGCATCATTTCCCAGCCTTCTTCCTTCTTCTAACAGCGTCACATGGAGAACCCACAATGCAACGCGAAGCTCTCCCAAATGTTACATCATGTTATACACCTTTTATACAAAAATAGCCTGCAGTTGTAATACGGAGAAAAATATTTTAATTTTCCACCAGTGTACCATTTTATGGAATTGCAAGTAAATATTTCTAATGAAATATTGAATCCTGAAAAAGAAAAGTTATTCAAATCTCAAAAACAGTATTGCTGTTAGTTAGGGCATTGTTTATCATGCAGTAGGCAGCAATGTTGAATAGTTTAG
>JAABNY020000040.1:17803029-17814363 GCA_015164015.2 Brevimyrus niger | reverse complement strand
GACTGGTATCCTGTGCAGGACGTACCTCTGCCACGTGCCCCTTTACTGCCTGGCATAAGCTCTAAACCCTCCTGTCTTCCTGTCCTTGATTTATGGAATTATTTGGTGCAAACAATACATCACAGCCATGATTGATAATCCATTTATTTGTCAGTGGGGTGACACTGGCATGTTATGATTTGTTCACACTTTACCAGGGAAGTTGGGGGGGGAGGGGAATTTTTCTTCTGTGAAATTTAAGTCAGCTCAGTGAATGGTGCACTAGAACTCATTCACCTTCCCAGAAAATGAAAGGCCCCCAAGTTCTGGGTCATTGTTCTGAAAGGTGAAAACCTGTCCTAGTTCTAGGTGTCTGGGCTTAACAAGCCACTGGAGTATGTGGTGGGGAAGGAGGCAGGCGCCCGCTGGCTGCCGATTAATCTGCCAGAGACACGACCTCACAGCTCCAGAAAAGCAGCTTCCTCCACCACCGTGCTCTGCTTCAGTCACGGTGTTGTCGTACACTTCCTCTACCCAGAATCCCCCAGGTCCCTCTTCTCAGGACCCAGCTAAATAGTTCTGTTCACTTGAGAAGGTTTTTAATTCGGCTACCTGGCTATTGACATGAATCTGGTGACTGTGTTTAATAAAAATATAATCAATATCATAATTTAGTCCTGCGCTGCTGCTCTGACTTATGAAAGCTTACAGAAAAAAAAGAACTGATTTTAGTATTCCAAATTTGATACAACTTTATTGTATATATTTTCTTAAGCTAAATAAAAGTCAAATCAAACAAACACTATATCATAACACATAATATGCTATTTTCCAGTCATCTACTACAGAGAACATAAACCTGGCGGGGTTTTCCTCAGTTTATGACACGTATTCCCTTTTTGGTTAGCTTTGGGGAAAAAAAATTGCGAGCTTTGCTTTACAGCGTACTGTATGTGACAAATTGTAACTGCATGCATGTATTCCTCCAGGCAAGTGAAATATGTAAACTCTCCGTAAATAACTATTCTGCTTAACAGCAAAGAAAATACTTTTTGCATTAATTATTGAATTTTAATATCATTCAAAAAATTACACTGAATTTTGGTGTTTTCTACTCACACCTGAATTTTGAATTTGAATTATTTTAGACTACATTAAAAGATTACGTAAAACATCTCAAATATTAAAACCTTTATTTAAAGCCAAAGAAAACTATGGCATCAGCATCACTGAGGAAAAGCGCAGTTTCTCTCTTTCTTTATACATATACAGCTCTGTGTAAAAAACCAAGAGGCCACATCATGATTTTTTTTTGTTTCACTTATTTCTCAATTTATGGGTGTGTATCTGTGAAAAATACATATATTTTTGGCATATTGTAGCCTGGTTCTTCCCTGTTTCTCATTAATGAGACTTCAGTCCTGCTTCTAGGAGCCTGATATGAAATGTCCTAGCAGTGCACTTCACACCTGCACTTAAAGTCTCCCATTTCTTTTGAAGGTCACTTAAGGTCATTCTCTGATTCAAGAGAAAATCTGTCAGATAAGTTAAGTCACCTCTGGTATTAGAAAGTCACTTCTGCCCTTTACCTGGCTGGTTTCTGGTCACTCCAAGCGTCTCCTGTTGTACCTTTTTCTTGTATACTTACTGCTGTCTTAGAAACTTTGAACATGGGAGTAACCTGCTACGCAGAATACCCTTCTGCCAGCAGAACCTCGATTAAAGCAGAATTTAAAAGTGCATAATAAAAAGAAATATATTGAGTGGTCTCTTAATTTCTTTCCAGAGCTGTATGTACACACACCATATATATATATATATATATTTTTTTTTTTTATATATGACCTATGTATGTATGTATGTATGTATGTATACAAAAATAAGCAGGTTACCAGTATACTGTAACATACATTGCAAAAAGGTATTCCATTATTATACAAAATATTCCATATACAATATATTTGCATAATGCTTATTCCACATAAAAACAGGACACAAAGTTAATATACATATATGTATATATATTTATATGAATATGACAGGATACACGTTTTAAAGCATTTAAACCCCCTTTGGCGAAAGTCATGTGGTGTAAAAGGCTGGATTTGGAAAACTCAACTCTGGAGACAATGAATTATCGCAATCTTCATCATCTGCATCATCATCTGGGCTGAGGTCAGCTTCGAACATCCTCTGTAATAAGGCCTCGATGGTTCTATTCCCTGGGGGACAGGGCAGTGGAAGGACAGGCACGTTATAAAAACGATGTTCTACGCAACCAAACCCCCATATCTGTGATGGCAATTCACTGAAGAGATGGTTAGAAGGTCTCATAATTCCATGATGACGAATCAAAGCCACACTCACTCTCTGACGCTATTGTGAACATGACTGAAGGCTTCCCCTTGTGCTCTCCAGAAGGACCAAGGTCATTGTCATTGGTTTCCAAGTTCTCAATCAAGTTTCCTTCCAGCTCATCCCTGATTTCACACAGACAATGACACAATGGGACCTCTTTAAACAGCCAATCGAGGTCTTCAAACATACATGGAACTTGTACTATGAAGAAAAGCGCCCAAAAATACTTATAGGAATTAAGTGAATTATTACAGATGTAACCTACAGATCGATTATCTGCAAATACACCTACTGATCTATACCGAGCTCCAGTTCCTTGATTTTCTTTTCCAGTGACGTCTGTAAACCACTCGTGCTGACGTTGTACTCCACAAAGAAAGCCTCCAGGACAAATGCCACAAAAATGCTAAGGACAGAAGAAATATGGATTTACTTTAGAGTCATTCAGAATGACTGCTAGAATATTTTGTAAATATTTGCTAAATATTGACAACAGACTCCAGACATTCAACACACAAAACAACCAACCAAAGTAATAAAGTGAATAGATAACAGGAGAAAGTAATAGTGAAGTTCAAACTATTTTGGGGGTCAGTTTAAATCACATGCGAAGATGCACTCAGTGGACACCTTAAATATACCTAGTTAATACCAGGAAGTACCTGGCCTGGGTGATATGGCAAAATATTTTATACTGATCATTTTTTCCCCTCACATCAAACAATATTGATAATTATCACAATGCAATTGAAGTCAGTACTTCTTCACTTCAAAGCTCCGTTTTTTTCTTAAAAATCCCTTAGAATTGCCCTTAAACAGATTCAAAACATGAAAACTTTCACAGTGCATAGTTATGTATACTTGTGTAATATATATATATATATATATATATACACACACACATTGCACTGCGAAAGTTTTCATGTTTTGAATCTGTTTAAGGGCAATTCTAATTCTATATATATATAAACACACTATATGCACTTTATCGTTCTGTGATGTTGGTACTTATTCCTTTTGTACGTATAGCACAGCCAGGGTACTTTTTGCCAGAAAAAAAGCATTTCACTGTGTGCTGTAGCAGCTATAACTAAATGTGACAAATAAGGAATCTAAATCTACATCTAAAAAGGTTGCAAATTGAATGAACTGCATACTGAAATCTAAATTTAAAAAGTATATCGTACCAAAATTAACTTTGTCAAAGGGCGTTACACTAGAAAACATTGACAGTAATAAAATTCGTACGCATTCACGGTGTTACAATCGATAGTCGCACATATCGCTTTTAAAAGGTGAAAGCATACCAGTTATGTCAATCTCTGATTATAACCCATTTTTCTTCTTCTCAGGCAGATTACAATCTAATTGAAATTTGCGTATTACATGCATATAGGGTAATAAACCGGAGAGCGTCGCTATATACTTGATTTTATTGACAATTTCGAAATACAATACAGCTGTTTGAACTGCTTTTTAAATTATAGTACTGTACAAATTAAATTACTTAACTTGTATAATTCAAATACGCTATAATACAGTACATTACATAAATATTCAGTTCAATTAAATTTTATTTAATTTATTATATAGCGCGTTTTCACAACAATACATTGTCTCAAAGCACTTATTGTAGCTTGGCTGCTCCATGTCGGTGGCTCGGTTTTGGCAGTTTAGCATGTACTTTGATGAGTCTATATTTGTCATTTAGAGAAAATGACTTTTTCCTGTCATGTTTTCTGTGCGTGCCACATTAGCCTCAAGTGAGCTACCCAGAAGCAGACTGGTTACCACAAGGCAGTTTTGTTTTTAAAGAATTACCGCAGTAATTTTTTTTTCTCCATATGTTCTCATGTTTAAAAAGCCCCAAAGTGAACATGAAGTGGACTACTTGATTACTGTAAGTGAATTATTTATATGGTATTTGTACAAGAATGATTCTGTTCCAAGTTTTTTGATCCATATATGCGGCTGATCACTATAACAATAAGCAGTTTCTACTGAATAAGAACCGAAAGGTTTGAACACATTGTACTGTATTCCCTTCACTGAGATTTCACTCCCATAATCGATAAATTTGAAGAACTAAGGTAATCATGTCTACGGCGAGCTGGTTATAGTTACGACACATTATCCAATCCGAGTAATGCAAAGATGGCCTTACTTTATGATGATGATGACCACAATGATGTGGAACACGACAAAGTAGATCCTGGCAGCGTTACTCGTCACTGTGGTAAAACCGCTGGCCAGGAGTGCACTTGTATTAAAGAGAAAACACTTCAGTTGTTTCCCCACTTGTTTTTGAACTAGTCTTTCCCCATATTTCAAGGGTGCCCATCTCAAAAAAATGTGGAAAGAAACTGGACAAAAGAATACCATCCCACGTCCATGTTGACGAATAAGGGACTAAAAACACACAACAGCTGATATTTCAAAAGATAAATTCTATTCGCAAAATCTACCGATTCCAACAATCCCCAAATTAAATATTAACCGTGCTTTCTGCTGCACTAGGTAAGTCCAACAGCGAAAAGGATATTGTGCCACTGGTTGACCACTGTGAGCTCGAAGAGGAGAATGAAGGAAGAAATGACATTGTTGAAGTTGTTCCTGCAGTAGTTGCTCTTTGCAAATGCAGATCCATTCAGAAGTGGGTTTCCACAGAACTCATTTCCAGGCTTTAAGGCGCCGTTTTCAAAAAACTGGATTGAACCCTTAAAAAGTTCCATTCCCACCATGGCAAATATGTAGTATATCACCTATATGCAGTACCACAGAAAATTAATCAAATTCATCGTAATTCATTGTAAAATGGGTAATATTTCAGTGCATATGAAACAAAATGTCTGGAAAATGCTGTCAATTTACATTCAAATTAAATAGGATACTTACAATAATAAGCTGTCCAAATGTGAGAATCGTTGGGCCAATTTTAATAAGAGTATTAATGATGGCTCTGAACCTGAGAGCAAGGAGTGACAGAAAAACACATTTAAACATTTATCGGGCAACATGTGCTCTGAATTGGCTACTTTTGTCTCTGTTTCTACAGGCTAAGGTTTTAAACTTGGGATGTACTCGCACTAGGCAATCCCTGCCGTGCCCAAGCACATTTGACCCAATGTGATCGCGCTATACCGTGCCAGGGCCCACCTTGACAGTGCCTGGGCACGGAACTCAGACATGACGTCAATAACGTGACTGGCCATTTATCAAATGCGATTACTTTGGTCTACAAAAGAGGCAACGGTGTTTGCTGGAAATCTGGACTGATGAGAATATCTAGGAACATTTGGATGCAACACACACACACAAAAAATTATTTGGTAAAGTAAAAGGGAAAAAAGTGCTGTATTGTGTACTTGATAAATCTATGAGGGAGACGTGTGTCATCAGCTTTTCAACAGAAAAAGCTGCATGGTGATGATGAAAGCATGTTAGGTCCGTCCGTTGAGAGTACCGTGACCTCAGACGAACAGGGGAGTGGGGACAATTGTGCTCAGGCACAGTACTGGGCAGTCAGGCATATTGTTAGTGGAATCCAGGGCATCTTCAACCATAATAACCATAAAAACCTCATTAGGTAAAAAAAAGGTAGCAAGATATTAAAGTCATCTAAAGTCATGCATATCTCAAGTCTTGAAGTCTTTTTCAGTTACTGTCCATTGTAATTCCCAATCCAATATATTTTAACCACAAAAAAATAATTAATAAATAAATTTTGATTACTAGAAACCAACTGCTTACCTTTTAATGCTGTCCACCACACGAACGAGCCTCAAGACACGCAGGATGAAAACGATATCCAGGATTTCACGGCTGTTGTAGTTGCTATCTGAAAGGCGACACAATTTGTCAGCACAACACAAAGGACTCTGAAAGTGCGCACGCACAAGGCTTTTTTTCTTCAACGATAGAAAGGTATGAACCATTTACTGCCTGGATTTAGAGCAGAGAAAGCTTTGAGAGGTTGCTTCAACGGTGGAAGGATTTTTCAGATTCATCACACAGGGGAAAACACATGATGCTTCTGAGGTATATATGAAAGCCAAGCCCAGTGCCAAGAGGAAAATATATCCTCAAATAATTCCCTTCAATTCAAATAAGACTCCTGACCCTGTAGGAACTGACTACAGAGACTACCATGGGTATATTTAATGGTAAATGTACTGCATTTATATAGCGCTTTATACCAAGGCGCTTTACAACACATGCCTCACATTCACACCACACATTCATAGACTAGTAGCGGAGGCTGCCATGCAAGGCGCCAACCAGCTCACTGGGAGCAATTTGGGGTTCGGGGTCTTGGTCAAGGAGCTCGAACCTGCAACCCTCCGGTTGCCGAACAGTAGCACTATCCTCCTGCACCACCATCATATTACCTAAGTTGTCAGAGGGGGCTATGCTGGGAAATTTTCAATAGAACATCTGAAATCAAACAGTTCAACACCATCACAAAGACATCAACATATTGAGTTTTATTCAGGTAGCTGCAGGTAATGCTGAAACTGAGAGACACTGATCATAGTCTGAATGTGTCAGTCCCCAATATACTGACCTCCTTTTACTATAGAAGGAAAAACACAGCGTGCATTAGGGGGGCAGTAGAGAGCAGATCATTTCTCCTCAAAACGGGCACTTTTCAACTGCACCAATTATGGTACCGTCAGTCTTTGGGTTTTTCCATTGACTTCCAGACGAGTGTCAGTACCAAAAGTTCCAGTACCGAAAGTGCCAAACCAGCAGGAGTACTCCTTGGTGCTTTGGTACTTTGGGGTTGGACTTGAAGCACTTTCTATGCGAATTGGTTATGCAAATAGCCTGCTGCTGAAAGACAATAGAAATGCTGCCTTGAAAGCAGTTGTGAACTCAGAATAAAAAAAAAAAATAATCAATTTGGTTGCATGGTTGTAAATGATTGTCTCAGAGCAGCGGAAGTAATATTTTAAACTGATTTTTAAACATAGAAGAATCAATAAAAATAAAAATTGCGAAGCTTTACTATGAGAGTAATAGAGTAAAAATATTTTAGTGAAACTTTAACCCTCTGTGCTATAATGTCCATACAGAATTGAAAGCAAGAAAAAGCCTTATTTTAATATAGCTGACTAGTGATGTGAAAATTGTATGTGCATAATACGCAATGCCGTTATTAATATTGCACATTCAATTCAGCACAAAATGCCTCGCAATGTGATGTCATTACTTTCTCAAAAGTACCAAAAGAACAGTTGCCTGGTGCAGTGGAAAAGCACCCTAAGTGATCCAATATAGCCACCAGTAATCCATGGTGAAAGCATGAACAAAGCAGGGGAGGACCAAACCCAGAGAAACAGACATCAGCTAACATCTCAATCCTGACAGCATATTAGGCTATTGGTGCAGAGAAATATTCAAGACAATAATTATTTACTGGATACCCACTGAAGAATGACAGAAACACTACAGGTTAGTAAATTACTCCAACATCCAGAGGTTTTAGGCACTGCAAGCCAAACCCAAAAAACACACATTTATTTTGGGGGGGGTGGGGGGGTGGCTTTGGCATCACTTATGGGGGAGGAACCCAGCAGAAGCATCACACAAAAGGTTAGCAGCTCCATCACCATATCAGTCAGCACCACGAAAAAAAAAAAACACCCCACGAGACCATCTCACCTTCCGCCTCTCAGATTTTAGGACTCCATACCTTAATTTTAAGAAATATGGGAGATAGGCTGCAAGTGGCTATGTTGAACAGGCACTCAACTGCTTCACAAACTGTTATTTTTTCACTCTAGTCGTTAAAAGATACACTTTCAAAGGACTATATGCAAAATTAATTCTCACTATACACACTAAAAGCAGCTCAAGAATAACGAATATATGCAACATTACATTCTTCGACATCTCTTTGGCAAAGTATTACTATTACAGTAATTGTAATGCTATAACTCGGCCTATTCAGCACCTGATGATGAATTGATATGATGCTTGAAACTAGAACTGATTGAAATTAAATTTATTCAGTAATTTCCTAAATTAATCCCCATTTGTGAATAGGACTAGCCACCTCAGTCTTAAATTTGAAAGGATGATAGCATGTACTCACTGGATTTTAGGGCTGAATTCAGTATGGTAGCAAATAGTGCACAAATGATGATGATAGTATCAAACCTGTGGAGGGAAGGGACGGGTCAGGTACATGACTAAAACCAAATAAGCCTTTATAAGATGTATGACTGAAAAATGACAGTCTGAAAGTATTCACAAGGATCCATCCAACTGCTGTTCGAAATACATCTCATTCCAAATGATGCATCATTCAGAAGAAACATCTTTGCAACCACATGCGCGAGAAACAAGACTGCGCTGTGACAATTTTGACTGTTTTACATTTTATGCAACACTTGGCTTTCCAAACATATGAACAGCAGATCACACATGATCTGACAAGATTCCGAGCCCGGAAGATGGCAGAAGCGCATCTCCGAGGTGTGAGAATCTGTCACGGCACAAATCTGCAAACTGAGTGTCTTGAATGCAGAGACTGGCGAATTGTATTTTACTACAGATACAGCTCTGTCATTGGGCATCAGGCCCAAACAGACAACTGCGTCTCCTGTTCTGCATCTTCTACAAGGTTCAGACGTACCCAACCAACAATATCTGTGCACATAAGCAACAGGTTAGATTGTTTTCCTCCACTTAACACACGTGTTAAAAGCCATTCCAGCAATGCTTTCCGTTTATAAAAGATCACATCTATCAAGTAAGCAGTAGGGGCAGAACAGGACCAGATTTGTCCCAGGGGCAGAGGGGGTGGGGTGGAGGGTTTATATTGTGACATCACTATGGACACACAAGCAATAATTACATGGTGAAAGGATATGATGCAGGATAGATTTTTAAATCATTTCAGGCTAATGAAGATTTCATTATATAAAATAAAATAAACACTGTTTAGGGTAAAGTTTCAAAACTAAACATGATTAAAAAAATAACACCCATATGATAAAATGATTTTGTCTGATACAGGACCACAATCTTCGTTAGGTATATGTTTTGTCCTCACATTCTGCCTGCGCAGCTAATTGGCCTCAGTAGCGTGAGGATTCATAATTAAAGATAAGGAACATGCTTATATTTATTTATGGTGAATGATTGATTGATTCATTGGGAAAAGGGGCAGGTCCCACCACACCACCCACCCTCCCTCCCTATTCTGAGGCTCCTGCATGTAAGGCTATTAATAAAACTCAGTGAAAGTAGGAAATTTACATTCCTTTTAATGGTATAGAATTCAGGGTGGCATGGTGGTGGTGCAGTGGTTAGCACTGTTGCCTCACACCTCTGGGACCTGGGTTCGAGTCTCTGCCTAGGTTACATGTGTGTGGAGTTTGCATGTTCTCCCTGTGCCGTCGTAGGCTCCGGACCCCCCATGACCCAGTAGGATAAGCGGATTGGAAAATGGATGGATGGTATAGAATTCAAAGCAATAGCTAACTGTTGAAGGGTGTCCTCCAATACACCGGAGAAATTTAATGAACCAATTTTCTCTGAACCGCACTTAATGTTTGCTGTGTCATGAACATCCCTTCTCGCCTCGAATTCGGCCTCCGAGTTATAATACCATTATATATATATACCAATATACCATTATAACTCTGAGTAATATTACCACCGTTGACAATGATTCTCATCCTGCCCCACTGACACAAAGCACCCAGAAGGTGGCGCTCCTCACCAGTTCCAGAACTGATGCCGGGCATAAAATGCCCGCGGCTCGAAGGTGTACAACTTCAGGAGAATCTCCAACAGGTAGAGCCCCAGGAAGACCCACTCGGAGTAGGAGATTAAGGGGTTCTCCTCGTCAAGTCCGATAAACACGGCGTTCACTAGGATTATCAAATCATACACATAGACGAAGAACCTGCAAAAGCAGAAAATAACCAATTAAATTTGTCTGAAATTACTAACAACATCCAATCACATAAATGTGTATCGATTTAAACTGATCTGAGGGTTACAGGGACTCACCGGTTCTGCACCACACAATGGATGCACCTGCTGGCCGCAGAGTTATAAATCCCAGGCAGATATATTTGCAGGGGGTGAATTCGGGACTTTAAAGTTATCACCTGGATGTTCAGAAGGTCAACCAGCTGGATGAAGGCAGGCCTCCCTAGAACCATAAAACCACATAGAAAAGACTGAAGTTATACAGCCCCGCCTCCTGATTAAAGCTGGCTGGTCAATAGCGTGGGCTATTTGAAATTACGCAAACCTAATTTATATGAGGCAAATGACTGATAGATATGAAGAGTTATGTGTAAGGGCAAAGCGTTGATGAGTGTCTAGGTCAGGGGTGTCAAATTGCAGTCCTGAAGGGCCACGGCCCTGTGTAGCTTTAGTTCCTTCCGCGTTCCACCATAAATAATTCAGCTGAACAGCTATGTGGAAAATAGCACAAGAAGTTGAATCAGGTGTGTTAAACGAGGGGACATCCAAAAACGTGCAGGACTCCGGACCTCCAGGACTGGAGTCTGACACCTGAGGTCTAGGTTGGACCAAACCGTCCAAGGGCGTAGATTTGGGTATGGACAGTATGGACATGTCCCTACCTGGAAGTAGTGTGTGTTCATGGGATGAGGGAATAGACCTTTTACTTCCGCATTTTTGGCCGGAAATGCATGATCGTAGGGTCTTTACTTCCGCCGGTTTTAAAAAAGCAGTGCAAGCAGTGACCTCCTCCTCTTATTGCTGTGTGCCGGGCTGTTCTTGTAATGCTCAAAAGTAGCCAGATCTATCCTTTCATTCCTTCCCTGGTAATGGTGAAGTTCGACGTAAATGGATTCAGACGAAAATGCTTCATGACTTATGAAAAACGTTATGGTTAAGGAGTTTATTTGAAATGTGCATGTCCGGGGTTTTGTTGTGTGTGTGTGTGTGTGTGTGTGTGTGTGTGTGTGTGTGTGTGTGTGTGTGTGTGTGTGTGTGTGTGTGTGTGCG
>JAABNY020000040.1:17785125-17799986 GCA_015164015.2 Brevimyrus niger | reverse complement strand
TCACCACCGAGTTAAGAGGTAGTTAATTACATGGAATGGTTGTAGTTGTGAGTCGTTAGGGATAAAAGTGTTATGGACGTCAAGACAAAAATGCGCGACTAGATTCCAAAAGAACAATGTCGAGTGACAGTAAATACCGCTGGGATCCTAACTGCAAAGTAAATTGTTCGGTTATGCATGTCCAACAGCAACGCAAGCTAAAGGTACAGGTGAATGGCAACACGCTGCATATCCTCGGTTTACCTTCAGGTGCTTCTTGTAGTTGTTGTAGACGACAGCCAGGAAAACTGACATGAAGATGTAGGTATTTACGACGATGTAGATGATGAAGAAGACGGAAAAGGTGATGCCATAGTTGTAGGCTGGCATCCTTCATAAGAAATGAAAAAGAATTTTAGGAACGCTTCAGGAAAGGTTAATATCGGTAGCATTGGAAGCACATTGGTAACATTGATATTCACAACACTGGCATCCCATTCAGGGCAAAGCAGCCAGGATGCATCACAGCACACCTATGTAAAGCGCCTAGGGTCAACTTCTGAAAGGCGCTATATAAAAATAAATCTTTATATGTCTGAGTTTATTTAGGCTAAATCATTTACATATATGTATCCATGCACCCAGGGACAGAGTGTGGCATTTTAACCTGGAAATGTCACTGTCACACACACACACTCACAAAGTTGACGGGGGGGGGGGGGGGAGGGCAGGCTATAAATGGAGAAAAAAAAAAAAAGTTATATATTTTTTTAATAAATCATACAAGTTAAATTTTTTGAAAACAGTTTGTTAGTGTGTTCGTTCTATGCAACAAGCTTGGCATTGCTGGTAAACTTAGCACCCATTCTGTACTGGCAATTAAAATGCTGGGTCCCATTGTCCCAGATTTCTATAGATTGAAAGTGGAGTTTCTGGAGTCTGTGACTGTAACTGAATTCTGCATGTTTTACTGGATGGCAGTGCTTCAAGCTGCTGAAAGTTTACAGCATTTCTAGCTGCTACAGGCATATATTTTCGGCTGAGTTTAGAATACAAAGAACGAGTCTGTTGCGTTTCGGGCTTTTAATTGCCAAAGCACCAACGTCGTTTTACCTCGTTTATAAACAATATCCCCATTTTTAAAAGATGTGGCTGCAGAGCTACTGCCATCTTTACAAAAATGAGAAGTTTCCTCTGACAGACCGCTTACCGCTTCTATAATACCAAAACAGTGACATGTGGTCTGCTCCACTGACTCAACCAACCTTGCTGTGCATTTGCTGGGCATAGAAAAGACTAACAAATGATTGCTTGGAACTACAGTGGTACCTCGGTTCTTGAACTTAATCCGTTCCGGACTCGGATTGCATCCTAAAACGGGCAATAAAATGAGCTGAGCAGGGGGACCCCGATGAAACAAATATTTTCCCCCCACAGCCAGGAAATTTACAGCACAACCTCCTGATTAACTCCTCTGGCACGGGATACATCCACACATCTTCCCGTACAGAACCACAGTGAGGCTTAGAGCCTCTTCCAGACAGGATTCGGTACAAGCAAGGGGAATACAGGGCTTACATGTGCACACCACAGCCCATCGTAGAGGAACCGATTCACCAAACCTACACGACATGGAGACACCGACCCAGGATGCCTGAGGCAAATATCCAGATATATATAGTAATTTCCATTTCATATATAACTAAAAAAAAAAAAACACACTGAAGCCATATTGTTATTTTTGGGTAAGAACAACACCTACATGACATCGGGACTGTTTGCAGTGGTGACCAGCACATAGAGGTCAAAGACGATGTCCAGGTAGTCTGTGAAATAGGCACCTCCTTCACTGGTCACAAGGCCCCTTAATGAAGGAAGAAAATGAAACTGCAGTAAATCAAACCTAAAATAGCTAGACAAAGACTTTTTCTATAACAGTACAAAAAGAAAGGGTGACATTTTACTTGAGGGGCCACAGATTACAGAGTTGTACACTTTAACTTAATGCATTAATTAACCAGAAAGTGCTGGTTATGTACTGATCCCATGCTTATTCAGCATTAATCAATCATAACAATTTATGTATTTCATGTACTAACTATATTTGGTCATGATATGTGCTTCAGAAATAACCAAGTTATTTGTGCCCCTTCAAGTAAAGTGTTACCAAAGAAAGTGATTAATATTGTGATGCTGTGGGGCTTAGTCACTCGCAGACCAGCATGCATTGCAGCAGACTGTACGTAGTAACTAAATATTTGTGTAAATAAGTGTCCGTGATAAGTAATAACGTCAGTATACGCAAATGTGCTGTATTCTTTGAAGTGTTGGTTATAATATTGCCCCATCGCGGTGTGTTCGTAATTTTGCCACAATTGTGTCCAATGTGCATACTGGTGACCTTCCCTCTTCACGCCGTTGCTAATTTTTTTTCTCTCTGGCAGTTATGCTAAATAAAAAGTGTTAACTGTTAACCATCATCTGCACTTCCGCATATTTATGAAGCATGTCTCATCGTGCTGACATCGCAACAATATTAAATAGTAATAGGTTTGCAAGTGTCTTTCAGAGATACATTATATGAACAAAAGTATTGGGACACGGGTCTTAATTACTGAATCCAGGTGTTTCATTGGAACCCAAAACCAAGCACCTAACCATGTAGTGAGGTTTACAAACATTTGTAAAAGAACGGGATGTTCCAAAGAGCTTAAGTGTGGTACTGTCATAGGATGCCACATTTGCAATAACATTCCATGGTCAACTGCAAAGTGGAAGCATTTAGGAACAACAGAAACTCCATACGCCATGAAGTGACAGGCCACATAAAAGAACAGTGTGGGGGTCACTAAGGCACATAATGCGGAAAAGTTGCGAACACTCGTTTGACTCAATAACTGCAGTTCCAAACTTCCTCTGGCATTAACCCCAGCACAAAACTGCGGCCATTCATGGAATGAGCTTCCGTGGCCAAGCGGCCGCATGGAACCTTCACTTCACCAGGCACAGGGCCAAGTGTTGGATGGTGTGGAGTAAAGCACACCGCCACTGGGCCCTGGAGCAGTGGAAACGTGTTCTGTGGAGTGATGAAGCATGCTTCTCTGTCTAGCAGTCTGATAAATGAGCCCGGGTTCGGCAGATGCCAGTATGATTACACTGTGTGAACTGTAAAGTTTGGTGGAGAGGGGATAATGGTATGGAGTTGTTTTTCAGGGGTTAGGCTAGACCCCTTGGTTCCCATGAGAGGACATCTTAATACTTTAGTATACCAACACATTTTGGAAAATTCTATGCTTCTATCTTTGCGAGAAGTTTGGGGAGGACCCTTTTCTGTTAGAGCATGACTGTGCCCCAGGGCCCCAAGCAAGACGCATGAAGAACTTGACTGGCCCGCAAACAGCCCTGACCTCAACCCCAATGGACTCTTCTGGAATGAACTAGAACGAAGATTGCAAGCCAAGCTTTCACGCCCAACATCAGTGCCTGACCTCACAAATGCTCTTCTGGATGAATGGGCAAAAATTCCCACAGACATAGCCCAAAATCTTGTGCAGAGCCTTCCCAGAACAGTGGCAACTATTATAGCTGCAAAGGGGGGGACCAACACCATACAGATGCCTATGGATTTAGAATATGATGTCGTAAATGTTCCTGTAGGTGTAACGGTGTCGGACGGATACCTCCTTCACGGGAGCCACTCGAGCATGGCAGATATTCCTCAGACGCACATATGAGAACCTGACATTTGTAGAACCTGCTGCTTTGTCGAGCGAGAATTACAGAGTGACACTTACGGTCAAAGCGTGAAGCTTTAAAAAAAAAATAGATTGTGTCACACTTTAGGTTGAGAAACTTTGAACAAAAAACCAGCCAGAGAAATAAGTAAAAATATAACGGACCTCAAAATGGTGACGCGTCAGAGCCGACGGCACTTGCCTTTTCCCAAAGAGTTTCAGGGCCATGAGGGAGAACATGAGCAGACTGAACATGAACAAAAAGAAAACGTAGAGGATATGGGGCAGGGCGTTCCTGATGCTCCGGAAGGCCCTGCGGAGCTACAAGACATGACGGGGTTAATGCTTTACAGGTCGGATCACGAGCCAGCAGCGACTCCGCACTTTATAGCCGCCCCTCCCGGTGCACGATGCCGTCCGTGATTTTACCTGCCGGCTCTCCGTGATGTTCACCAGTAGCAAGGGCCTCAGAACCCTTGACCACCGGACACAGTAGAGATGCATCTCTGTCAGGATGCCATATATAATCATGTCCAACGACGTTAGCTGGAGCAGAGAAGAACAAGCTTTAAAGAGCAAAGACAGGCAGCTACACAGTTCAAACGCAAGTCAGTAAAACATATGACTGGGCTGCTTATCATTTATTTGGCATGTATATATTGTGAGCTAAGAGGAATCTACCCAGAATCCCTCTGGTGCATAAAGAGTAAATAAATGCAAAAAGATGTTCGCTGGTCTAAAGAGTGGGATTTAATATACAGCCAACACTGTAAAAGCTGGAAAATTCCAAAAATCATATATTCAGAAGCATGCATGAAATCGACATTACGAAATTTTTAACATCACGATATTTATACTTGGTCAAAAAACAAATAAATAAAAGTGCCATGCCATCCATAAATATATCCTTAAAAAAAAGCCATAGATCATTCACAGAATAGCTTATGGCTGTCAGAGGAACACACAGTCCAAAGGTAACTGTGGAATGCTGTCAAGCAGGTTAAGTGCATGTCACCTTAACTAGTCACTCAGAAGCTCCGTAGCAAAGAAGAATCTAGACAACATAAAAATCCCAGTATCTTACATATGACAGATGGCTGACAGAAAAGCACCCAAATTTGGCCGACAGGAAAAAAAAGACACCTAAAGAAATACAGTGTACATTGTTAAAAGCGCTATATAAATAAAAATGACTTGACTTGACTTGATTGTGTTTTGAGAGAAAGACTTACAAAGATGACGACGATGATGCAGATGTTTTTGGGGTCCTTCCAGAAGTTGGACCGAGGAATGACTTTAGCAAAATGTACAAGCCGGGCAGCGAAAGCAACAAGGCAGGTGACCTCAATCACGAAGTTGGCCTTGGAACCAAAACCACAATGATTACCCCAGTTAAAGTGTCAAAGCCATTCCCCCATTACCCAGAAATCATCAGCAGCTTCAGCATAAAATGTTGACTGTGTGGAGTTGAAAAATGACACTGATAAGTAAAACAGATAAAGATTCAGAAGTCCCTTAAAGGTCTTAGCTGACATGATGTCGTTTTGATACTGCAATTTAATATAGTAAATGGTCTTACAAAATCATACAAAATAACCTTTGGAGAGAGAGTTAGAAATTAACCTTATTTGATCTGCCATTATTTAAACTAACATGGAGAGTAGGAGATGGCACTATTGAAAAATAAGAGACAACGTGGGAGAGAGGGCAAGAGAGGGACATGGGATCAACATAACTCAGCACAGTGACAACAGTAAGCAAGGATATTAATCATAGTAACAAGTGTGCCCTTGTTTTGGATCCATAATAACGTTGTGAAGGGGTAACGCTATTTACCCATAAAGGGAAGGGGAAAATAGCTGGTTCTTCAAATATAGCCAGGGCCAGGTCCACAAAGATGAAGAACAGAATTATTATCCTCATGCAACCGTGGATGTAGAACTTGTATAACCTACAAAACACAACAGGGAAGAACTGAGTGTGGCTCATGGAAAATGACCGCAAATACGGCTCATCGTCTAAAGTGTCCGTGTTTGTGTTTCATCTTAACTTCCATTTTCTGAAACTGATCCCAAAACATCCACTCCGTACAGGCTGCTCTTGGATGTCCCAGCTGCAGTGTCCCTTATTTGCATCAGAAACTGAGGGGTGAACAGGAGAAATATCCATCCTCTAAAACTATTTTGTGGCACAAAAGTTATAATGCAGCCATGCTAGCTGTGCAAGGGAACTTTAGGGACCACTTAAACCACATCTCTTGTCAATGGTCACTGATGCCAAAGCTGCATTTTCTGCTAACCAACTAGCTAACTACAATCTTTTGACTCTACTTGCAAGCTATTATGTTTTGAAATACAGTGGTACCTGGGTTCTCGAACTTAATCCGTTCCGGACTCCGGATCGAACCCTAAAAAGTTAGAGTTCTGATCGAATTTTTCCCATAAGAAATAATGGAAAACCAATTAATTGGTTCCCCCCCCAAAAAAATATTACAACTAAATATGTTTTTTTAGCATTTAAACACAAAATTTACAGAATAAATCAATAGCATTTTTTTCTTAATGGCTCCCAAAACGATAAAGATCTTATCCCAAAATTACCCCTGTCCTGCCCCGATCAGTGTGCAACGCCCCCATGTTAATCTCGTGTGGGATCTCCATGTGACCAGATGTTTCTGGTTGCCATCATTAGTCCTGTATTAAGTTCGCATTTCAGTTTGTTTCCCCAGGCCGGTCATTGGGTGCATTCGACTTGCTTACAGCCCTGGCTCAAAGCAACGCATTCTGATCCTGACGCATTGCATTACGGTCAGATGCATTGCGACCTCTCACTCGGCTGCACAAAGTAATTCAAGTAAGAACTGCATTGTAGTATGACACATTTCCTGGCACGTACAATTTATATTAGGTCAGCATTCACGGTTTGACTTCTGATATTCAGATCGAGAAATTCAAGTTCTAGTGAGTTCGAGAACCGAGGTACCACTGTATCTGTTTTTTTTTTTTTTCTGGGGGGTGCCAGAAACAACAAACTTGCCCATCAGAGTGGTGCCACGATGTGCCAATGCCAAGGATCAGGGAAGAATCTATTTATGACATCACCATGCCATGCCATGTGACTGTACTCCTGAAGGAACCACCGGCCTCATTCACGAGTGTTGCCTCATTACCTGATCCCTTGTGGTGAGGTATTGAAGCAGATGTTCCTGTTGTACTGGGCATCAGACACGTACACCGCAGCCAGCTCAATCTGAATTGACAGGGAGACAGGAAACAGGATGGAGAAAGGTCACACGCCTAAGTGTAAACCCAGGAAAGACCACAGCTGCTGTAGAGACCACACATCTGCCCTTGAGAGAGGAAAATGTGCATTATAACTTTGTGGTTTTTCCCTTAAAACTACAAAGGATGAAGTGGTGAAATTTCAGCACTTGCCTGAGCTGAGACAGTACAGTATCAAAAGCACACGGCTCATCCAACTGGCACCGCTAATGAATCTGCGCTGTGAAAGAAAGACTCTTTTGAAGAAGCGCAGGTGTTGAGTCCAGCTCTCAGCTGTGTATTCGGACCCAGCTCCACGTCCATCTGACCCGTAGTTCCAGTGAATGGGTGACTTGATAAAAGCATGCACCAGTTGTGGCCTGACCCATGATCATCCTTCTGCCTGAACATGACATTAGATTAAACCAGGGGTCTCCAACTGTTCTCAAGTAAGTACCAGGTATAGGTGTGGCTCATCAGAAGCCAGAAAATAAAAAAAAACCTACTGGACAGTAGTTCTCCAGAGACCCCTGGTTTAAACCATACCTAACAACAGGTCTGCAGCTCAGAGATTCAGCCCTGAATCTTAAGTGACACGATGCAAAGTGGACAAGAGTAACGTGTGACTCAAGGCAGCGTCTCGTGAAGGAGGGCATGGAGAGCCATGCAGGAAACAGAGCAACCCCTCCCAAGTCCAGAGGCACATGAAACACACAGCAGGCTGCCAGATCAGCGTTTTCGCATAGAAATAAGCGTTACCATTTCCTAGGAAAAGGAGCGCATAATAGCGGAGAGACAAGGCATTGATAGAATACTAAACCAAAATACAGTCTCGAGTTTCAAAACAGGAGTTCTTTTTGGATTTATGATGAACTGAGGTTTCTTTCACAAACGGTACACATACCATTTACAAACGCCCAGAACAATATTGCTGTCTTTTTAGGTCTTGATTTTCTACGTGATTTATAATACTTTCTAACCTCGAACCAGATAAACTTGCAAATCTCAGTGTCCAGTTCACGTCTGATTTCAGGTTTGTGTAAAATATATTACAGCCGGAAAAAAGAATCTTAAATATTAGGCTAACTTTACCGCGGTCTGAGTCTATAGCAATCCGGAGAGTAGCGTATTCAACAGAACCCGAACAATGGCAAAGCGAAAACTATTCAAACAATCAAAAAAAAAAGAAAGAAAAAAAAAGACAAATTAACCATAAAATGAAAACCATACAAAAATCTCAAAGGCAACAAAACCCATATACCTCCAACCCAAGTGTTTATGCATGTTCTGGTAAGGATTTCATTGCAGTAACAGGAAAAGGAACATATTTTAAACACCACAGACATCAGTAGCCTAGGCATACTCATTTAACTCCACAAGCACACATACAGCAAGCTTGTCATTCACCAAACGTCAGATGCAGATATCCTACTTCTACTGTATTTAAGAGTCAAGTATAAACACGTATATAGTTTTGAGATAACATAAAATACAGCAACACCAGAAATGTTTTCAAGGCATTAGTTTTTTGGGGATAGAGTCACACCAAAAAGCTGCGATTGCAGTGTTCAAAGAAACGTGAAGCGAGAGAGAGAGAAAAAAAACCACACACTTACGTTTCTGTTTTCGCCATTCTGTCGGTCCGACGAGGTTCCCCCGTTAACAGTACTTTGATCCGCCGCTACTATTTCGATCTTATTGCTATGTGACATGGCTTTTAATTATTCCTTATAACTTCTCAGAATTTAATAAGTCGAAGCGTATCCTTGCATTCCCTTTAAATAGCACGAAGGAAATTCCTTACTTTGGCATGGGATGGCAGTTTTTGCTTTCCAGGCTGCGATCCGGTGTGCAAGTTATCCAGTGAGTTATGCGATTAAAGCAAAAAAAAAAATCACAACGCTCCAGCGCTAAGCATGATACATTATCGGATACTGAGCCTTCGTAACAAAAACCATCATTTGACGTATTTATTTCTTCAAATCGTCATGTGACACAAAAATGTGGCGGAAACAGCAAAGGAACCAGAAAAAAAGAAACATTTCTAGGATCAGCAGAGTCCGGAGCGAACCACGTGACCAGTAAAGTTCCTTAAGGCACACCGTGGCGCGGAGATCTCTGGTCTGACGGTCAAAAAGCGCACGTCCATGTACAGATACATGATTTAATTTTACTATACAAGAATATACATGTGTGATTATGATGGAAAGATGTTTTATTAATAATAAATGCAAGAACCATAATACCGCAGTAAAAAATGTAAGAATCTTTCTTACTTTATTAAGATGTATATAAAATATTGCAATCTCTCCCGTTAATTAATTGTTATAATAATAATAACATACTGGGATCGAGTGCGGTTGTACAACAGTTGTGATTCGGTCGTAGGCACGAGGCCGCAGGCCGAGTATGTTATCACTCTAGTTTTCTGTGATATCGCCGGTGCCAACAGTGAAACAACTAGCCAGCTTATTGGCGTAATAAGGTACATTATAAATTAAAACCATGCCGCAGGTCTCATAAATGAAATATTGCGGCGCTCAAGTAACGAAGAGGTAAAAAAGTAACGAAGAGGTAAAAAAGTAACGAAGAGATCATGTGGCGGACATCAAAGTTCAGTCACTATTCTTTTTTTTGCGTGATTCTATAAATTATAAATGACTGGCGGTAGAACAACGAGCGAGAATAAAGAATAAACTGATTTACACAAAAACGGCGGACCCTTCAACAGACGAAAGCAGTAACATACATACATACATATATCCGAAACATTAAAATAAATCCAACAAAACGGAATATATATGAACCTCGTTAAATTTTGGCACCAAGCGAGAATCAGCCCACCACTGGCTCCGTGTTGGTGTACATGAGGTCGCCTATGTATGTAACGGTTTTTAGGTACACCTGTAAAGCGGAGTGATACAGCTGATGTGAAATGTCCGGGTGCATTTATACTCTGATAACCGCACTCTCAGATCGCCTCTTGGTCGTAACTACCTGTTGTGTAAATGCATCCATCCATCCATCCATTTTCCAACCCGCTCATCCTACTGGGTCGCGGGGGGTCCGGAGCCTATCCCAGAAGCAATGGGCACGAGGCAGAGAACAACCCTATTTTTATTGGGACAGCTTGTGTGTCAGTGAACTTCAATTAAAATTAAATGGTCCACTTAACAATACCAGTGGATATGTACAATTTTCCCCATTTTTTTTCACATGTGAGTTGTGCTACACCTTTGACTGTGTAGAAATACAAAAAACAATTAAGAGTAAAAACATATATTCATTTGCTGAGTATTCTTTCGGCTGATACCAAAAGTAGCATCACTACAAGAAACAGTGTCAATAGAAAACAATTTTAATTTCTTGTTTCAAACTTGTTTCAACTCGATGAATTGTAACGCATGATTTCAACAGATTTTCAGTGTAAATCTCCTTTACAGTGGAAACAATTGTTTAAAATATGTTAAATCCTACTGATTATTAAGTTATATCAATGTAAACAGAAATTACATTTCTATTAACAAAAACAGATATGTACCATCTATTGCAGGGGTCTCCAATTCCGGTCCTGAAGAGCTACTATCCAGTAGGGTTTCTGTCCCACCTGGCTTCTGATGAGCCACACCTGGTCTCGGGTAAATACCAGGAACAGGTGTGACTCATCAGAAGCCAGGTAGACAGAAAACCCACTGGACAGTAGCTCTCCAGGACCTGAGTTGGAGACCCCTGCTGTAGTGTATACAAGTGTTACTGAAAAGACTAAATAGTGATAGTGACTTAATCTGCAAAATTCAAAAAAGTGCATCTGTGGCACTGAATGAATCTTTCAGGATCTTTCAGTGCTTTTGATCTGACATGTAGTTGCCTAGATTTGCAAGGATCATACATTTTTATGTTTTACTTTTCTATTGATTTCTGAATTGATTGCATTACAAGGCACTTATAATTGCACTATTACAGTTGCACTTTTCTACAATAGCTCAAGCTACTTAAAGCTGGGCATACACTGTGCAAGTCGGGCCGAATTTCAGCTTGATTGTGCGTCATATGTCGTATAGTGCACAGGATGTAAGGAGCACCGATTCACCCCTCTTGAGCAGGTCCCGACCGGCGATCGGATGATCGTGAAAAAATCAAACCTGTTTGAAATTTTGGTCGCCCGTCATGCACTGCGGAAGTAGAGCCATGAGCCCACTAACTTCAACCTGAGTGGGTTGTCCTCACTGCACATGTGCGAACAAAACTGAAGTACTCAGAAATGAAATTAGATAGCCAATGTGCACACACATGCCTGTTGCCAGAAACAGAAAGCCTGTCCTTGGGGCTGATCACCTTTCTTAGGTAGGTATCCCTCATTATGATGTATGAAGTTACCTTCTCCAGGAGGAAACTGAAGTCCACCACAGACATTCTAGGAAGGTCCCGAAAAACCTTCATATAATCAATCTATTTACACAAAACTTATATTAAAACAGCAAGGCAGTATAGGTGTTGAATGTCGTTATAGCCAGTTGTCTGAAACTGATTGGCAGTGGGATCTTATGTGCTACAGACTAAACACAACATCGAGATTTAAGGACTGTGATAAATTGCACTTGAATAAACGCAACATAACTGCCCTGAATGTTTGAACAAGCAAGCAAGAACAAGCAGGCATGTTACTGTTTGTATTATAAATTCTGTGTAAGATATCAGACTATCTGCAGTGTAATTTCTCTGTCGCTGCTTGGCTCCGGTTCTTGTAAAATGGACAGGCCGCATTGTCCACATCTCCCCAGCCATCCTCCTGTCCGTACACGCTGGCACCTCTTCTTTTTGGATTCTTCCGCACACAAAATTGCACAAACGGCCAAAGCGGCGTGTTTCGCTTTGGTGAGCATCGCCACTGATGCAGGTTCTTCTTCCGATGCTTCTTTATTTTTTTTTACGTTTAGAGTTCCAGGTACAGGAGTCCGATATGTTCATATTGCTGGTGTAGTGTGAGCAGTCGGGTCACATCCGAGTATCGGACCGTATAGTGTGGCGGACATCAATCGTGAGCTTTGCCTTTTCATCACATGCTGGGCGTTTACAGAATGACTGGAAAAATCATACAGTGTACGCCCAGCTTAAGACACAGTGTTTGGATCGACTGGAGTATCTTCACTATATAATAATAATTTGCATTTGAACTGACCTTAAATATATCTACCCTTTTTGCATTCGGTGTAGTGAAAGTGTTACCAAAAACCATGCGGACTGCTGGAACTTTCCCGGATGCACTGGTTTGGCTTCAACGCTATTGCTGTGCAATACCCACTTGTGCGCCCGGAGCCCCTCACAGTAAGCGAGGATGGGACGGGTTGGTTCTCACAGAGGAGAAAGCACCGATGTGCTTGATGAGATTGGGCTCCAGGCTGTGCGCCCTCTCTCCCCCTATCGATCTCACGGCGTGGTAAAGGACTGTGTCCTTCGCATTGCCCCTGAAGCAGAACACTTGGTCGAGGTACTCGGCAACCCTGAGAGAAGCATTGCCAGGAAACAGCATGGCCGGAGTGCAGCACTCGGTTGCCGGGGAGACGGCATACAGCTGGGGGGAGAGGCGACGTGCTTCCAGGAGGTAGTGTCTCCCCATCAGCTCGACAGCAGCCATGACATACAGAGTGAGAAAGAGGAAATGGGCCGTGGAGAAGGAGAATGACACTGCGGTACAGGCACTGAAGAACAGCAACAGGGCAGTGGCCCCAACCAGGCCCAAGCCCACCCATTCCAAAATCCGGTATGGTTCTGGGTTCCAGTATCGCTGTAGCCTCTCAGGATGATACAACTTAACGTACAACGTCTGTGAGGAGAACCGACGGGACAGCAAATTATTTATCACCGGAAAAAAGTCCACTGTTGGCAAAGCGTCATCCTCAAGGACTACAACATTTTTTGGCTGGATTAAGTTCCACCCTTTCCTCAGGCAAAAAACGTAGTCTCTTTTCTCCTTCTCGAATATGTTCAGGTATTTCCTTATATCCTCCAATTCTTCTAAGGACCTTCGAACAACTTGGACCTTTGTTTCCAACAGTCTGGCATCCTTGTTTTCCTGGGGACTGCTTTCAACGTCGCACACCAGCACCTGGACGCAGCCTGGCCTTTGACAAGCCCCTACCAGGGACACAAGCTGCTGCATTACTTGCAGCAAATAGTGGTACTCGCCTCCCTGGGACCGCAGAGCGCTCACCACCGTCACCAAGAGCTCCGGTTTCTCCTGATCGTCGCCGTTTACAAACCCCGCCGGCAGAGTGGAACCCTGGTCTCGCCAGAATTCCAAGGCTTCCTGCCCTCTCCTGTAACTCTCCTCCAGAGCCTCGTCACTCATGGAGTTCAGGTACCAGGACTTAATGAAGTAATACGAGTAAAGCAACCTGTGGCAGGACAACGGCAGCAAAACGGCAAACGTAAGAAGGCAGAGGAAAAAGCCCTGCCATGCAGGACTGGACCATCGCGAGTGTCGGCTCATCTGGACCCTCCGTCGAACAATTTGGAGAGAGAATTTGGAGAGGAGCCAAATCATTTTTATGTCTAGACGACTGTATTCACTTTTCAGTTGTTGCGTTTATCCTTGTTTAAATGTTGTTGCAGTCCTCGGAGTAGTGATATGTTCCATTGTCAAAGTCTTTTGTTGTATAAAGTGCACCAGGCAGTCATCAACAATGAGCATTCATTCATTTTCCTCTGGATTCAACAGATCCCTTGGCTCTAGTTCAGTTCTCAGATTTCCTTTGGTCAATTTCTTAGTTGCACCTAATGAGAGAATTTAAATTATTCACACTGAACTTCAACATATCACACTAACACATTTCCATTACCTGAACTGAACAAAAGATATGGTATTGTTTTGCAATGAATATAACACATGGAGCACATCTCATATTTAAAAGTAAAATGCTTTCATAAACATCTACAAGTACAAAAAGGCTAAAGTGGAAACTTTAAACTGACAGTAAACTGCAGTGGGTAAATAACAATATAAATATCTGCTGAACCTCAATTGTTCAACTGAACTTAAATTTAAAAATTATTATAACCTGTGCAATAGTCAAAAGAAACAAGGGTAGTAAAGCTTGGCAAAGGGTTTGAAATGTCCTTTTGAAAAACGTGAAATTCCAATAAACATTACATGTTCATGGAGCTATAGGGCCACACCCCATTCAAAACCAGTGCTGGTTTAAATGTGAGAAATTACATTATTGCTACCAAAAACAATGGGGAAAAAAATCATTAGCTGTTTTTGTTAAAACATTTTAGCAAAACTGCAGTAATATTACGTTGAAGTATAATATATGTGCGTAGATAGTAGCCAACATGTTAAAGATGTGCATGATTAAGGGTCACAGAAAATATATTTACATAGACAGTAATTACAGTGGTACCTCGGTTCTCAAACCCACTAGAACTCGAATTTCTTGACAGTCGAGCAAACCAGTTTGACCTAGAACTTGATCTGAATATCAGAAATCGAACCGTGAATGCTGACCTAATATAAATTGTAAGTGCCAGGGTATGAATCGCACGGCAAGTTTGCTATTCACGAACAAATTAACGAATACAAAGTAATTATAAAAATAACCGATGGACCGGATTCAGAGTTTTTATTATGTACAGACTACAATGTAATTTTTACTTGAATCCCTTCTTCATAGACTGGACGATTAACCAAATAAAGCAGCGCAACATTTCAATAACTAACAATAAATAAGCCACTTATTTACATGCATTATTAGAGCATTTATGTAATTTATTGAAACTTTATTTTACCAGGTAAAATAAACACCTGCTATGGAGCTTCTGAGTGACTAGTTAAGGTGACATGCACTTAACCTGCTTGACAGCATTCCACAGTTACCTTTGGACTGTG
>JAABNY020000040.1:17773413-17785025 GCA_015164015.2 Brevimyrus niger | reverse complement strand
TTTATTTATTTATTTATTTGTTTTTAACCAAGTATAAATATCGGAATGTTTAAAATTTTGCAATGTAGATTTCATGCATGCTTCTGAATATATGATTTTTGGAGTTTTCTGCTTTATGCGATATTCTGGAGAAATAGCAGATTAAGCATTGGAACTGCCTGGGATACAAACTAAACTCTTCAGCCAATAAGGGCAAAAGTGTGTCATCACAGAGGCGATTCCAGTTTGTGCAGCCCGGTGAGAGGTCGCAATGCATCTAACCGTAATGCATTGCACCAGGATCAGAACGCGTTGCTTTAAGCCAGCGCTGTAAGCAAGTCGAATGCACACAAACTGAAATGCGGACTTCATACAGGACTAATGATGACAACCAGAAACAGCTGATCACATGGGGATCTCACACAAGATTAACATGGGGGCGTTGCACACTGATCGGGGCAGGACAGGGGTAATGTCTTTATAGTTTTGGAAGCCATTAAGAAAAAATGCTCTTCTTGTTTTATCCTGTTCATTTTGTGTTTAAACACAAAAAAAACACATTCATGTGTAATTTTGGGGGTCCATTATTTCTTAGGAGAAAAATTTGATCAGAACTCAAATTTTTTAGGATTCGAACCAGAGTCCAGAACGGATTAACTTCGAGAACCCAGGCACCACTGTAACGTGTTGGCGCAGACTCTATGTAATAGCATGCAATTGGAAAAAATGTTAAAATAATTAATGCTTATACTTTTCATGTCTATGATATATAGCCTATACATTGAAACAGTAGTTAAAGTAGGTGTCAGTTATGTAATGTTTTTGTCATGATGTGGATATGACTATCAAAATATCTTGTAACTGTCTATTTTTGCTCAGAACCGCTTAACTCACGTGCCAAAAATAGGCGCCACTGCTGCGAGGTGCCAGCCGCGTGGTCTCACTGTCTGTAATTATTACGGACGCCGAAATGAAGATTAAATACTTCCTACAGCCGCCAGGTATCCGATGTGTTCCAGGTTTTATTGAGCAAGTTTTTTAAAAGCGACAAAAGTAACTTGCCGTAAAATGTCCACCCTACGGGTCGCACTGATATTGCGTTTATGAAATATATTCAATAACTATACGTAGCTCGTTCAGTGTTTTGACTGTAAACGGCATTACATTATGAAATGTATGTATTTAAATGTATGTATATATTACAAATGAATGTATTTCCCAGCAGGCAGGCTGACATAAAGAAAATGTTTGTTTCGCTATTTCAGATTATTATCCCAAAAAATTATCTTAATTATGGAGAAAAATGTGTACTGTATAAGAAGACATCTTGCGTATTGAAAGCCAAGGCCTTGCTCTCAGACTAGTAAACTGAGTTTACTACTATGTAGTTTAGACTAGCAAATAAATAAAATATTCTCGACCGGGGCTCATCATTTACTTGTAATCAATAGTTTGTCATCACCATATGGGTTATTGTGAAATATTTCTTTAAAATGCGCCAAGACAATTTCTTATTCCTATAGTACTTTAGAAGGACGGAACTATTTCTTTTGCCCCTTCGAACCGAAAAACAGCTGCGCGCGGTTCCGACAGGGGCTGCATTTCACGGCAGGATTGCCGAATCGGCCTCAGTACTACTATATCTAGATATATTATGTTTTACCCGCCATAAAAGACATCTAGCCGTTGTTTGCAAAAAAAATGTAATAAAGGAGGATTTAGTTGAATGATAACCATCGACCCATCGAAAAGATCGATCTCAGGTAATAAAAGAATCAGCACATGGAGCCAAAGAAGCTAAGTATATAAATGCTGACATTAAAGGGAAAAATTAAAATGTAAAGTTGCGTAAGGGATAAAATGATATCATCCGTACCTTGAGATCACATTCGGTATGTTGCTCCCCCTTCGTTACAATTCTATGACCGCTTTCACTTTTAGAAAATGCGCACGCGTTTACCGTAAACCGTAGAAAAACAGGACATCATCGTTAAGCGCACGAGAAAATGGCCAGTTTCTCCGAGCATCAGGAGCTCCTTACTAATGGATTCTTATTTTCGTGGGAGTCATGACGTGCTACTCTTGTCCTCATTTAATATTTGCAATATACGTTAATATGTTAATCTCGCCTGCTTGACTTAAAATCTTGTCCGTTAAAATTGCTTTGCTCTTGTCTATTCACAAAGTGTACTTTATAAATTTTTCGAACGTATTTTAGTATGTATCCATTTATACATTTTCTATATTCTCTTGCGCTGTGCAGGTTCGCGGGTTACTCCCTGTCTTGCACATCGTAGCTTCTGATATTTTAACATACATACAGTACATACATTTATATTACATATATTAGTATTCTCACAGGGTGTCTCCACGGTGAGTGGGATAGCAAGCCATATATGACAACCCTACTGATGGCAAATAAGGCCAGTAGGACCAATGCCCCAGTATAATCCGTTCCGTACAGTAGTCATTAAAGTTTAGACGGCTCCTTTAAAGGGGTTCTTACCGACACTGTTACAATTATAAAGCGGTGACATTTATATTAAGGGTCACTTACAACTGAAATGTCACTAAATTGAACCATATAAGAAATACGAAATATCTGTGTGGATAACGGACGAAGTGACTGAACTACCGCGGTGCCCGCCGTAAAACCAGAGGCTCTCTTCTTTGAGTCCCTCCTGAATAGCATATATGTAAATTTATGCACAATTTCAACTCAGTCATTTGGGTAACATTAGTGGTCACTAAAGTCTCTTAAATATTAAATACATTTACATTAATTTTAGGAGATGCTTTTATTTTATCAAATTTTTCTGAAAGTGAGATCAGACACCCTTGCTCAAGCACCCAACAGCACCCTGGGATTTGAACTTATAACCTTCTGATTACAGATACAGCCCCCTAACCTGCTGTAAAACTACATTTAGACAATGATAGACAGTAACAGTCATTGTATAGTAAAATACATTTAAAAATAAAGATTTCTTATTAATTATTTTAATATTAATAATAAACCATTAATACATTTAATTATCATAATATTGTTGTGCTGAGTGGGGACGGAATTGAGACAAAGGCGCAGATGTCAAGGTATCGGGGAATACGGGGTTTAATTACAGGTAAGGCAGGCAAAACACAGACAGACAATACAATGACCGGACTGGGGAAACAAACTGAAACACAGACGAAATTCAGAGGACTAATGACAACCAAAAATAGCTGATCACACAGGGACCCAACACGGGGTTAACGAGGGGGCGTGGCACACAGGCACAGCAGACAATCAGGGCAGGACACATTGTTTGGATACACTTGTTTTCTTACTTTACAAATGACTGTTTTGATAAATGTGCTTAGATGTGTTTAGTACAGTAAATGCTCTTCTTGTTTTATCTGGTTCATTTTGTGTTGTAAATTTTTGTGGCCGGGAACCAATCAATTGGTTTTCCATTATATCTTATGTGGAAAATTTGATCACAACTTAAACTTTTTAGAATTCGATCCAGAGTTCTGAACGGATTAAATTTGAGTTCTGAGGTATCACTGTATTCTCAAAAGAGCTAGGGAATAGTATATGGGTAGCTGATACATTGATAGAGAATAATAAACATTAAAACAATTAAAAAAGTTAAATACAAAGTGCAAAAACAATCTATCCATCCATCCATTATCTATACCCGTTTGTCCAAAGCAGGACCACAGAGATCCGGTAGCAAAAGCTAAGTGACACTAAATAAAGGAGATGTACGATGGCTGCGTACCTGATTCCTGTCCCTGGCAGATTCCCTTCAGCTTCTCTGGATTCCTCCTGCAGTCCAAGTATGCTGTGTGACTGTGTGTGTGCTCTGTGATGGACTAGCATCCTGGCTGGGGCGGCTCCAGCCCTGTGCTTCCTGGAAAAATCTCCAGGCTCGGTGTGACCCTACACTACATAAGTGATTACTCAGATGGAAAGGGCAGGATACTACAACATCAGCAGCGAGGATGTTAGAGAACAGGGAAATTTAATGTACTGCCACCAGATGGCACTGTAACCCAATAATTGACAGGTCCAAAATGATATCTTTGCATTGTATTTATTTTGTATTAACCCTTTATTGTTCCTCATGGGGAAATTCTTTTCATGCCTCCCTCAACTTGCAATTTGTAGAGCAAGCTCTCTGTGAAGGGTAGCCACCTGTTGGGGCACCCAGGGGTTTTAAAAATGCTTTTAAAACCATTCAAATAAATTCAAAAACAAAAACAAATTCAATGCTTTTACTCAAAGCACTTTGCGCTAGGGGTTGAGATTTATACGTGCTCCATGGGATTTGAGTGCATGACCTTTGTGGTAGTAGCACAATGCGCTACTTGTCAAACTACAGGAATACTTCTTTTCAGCAAGAAGGTATAGAATGACAGTGTATGGCCAAAGATTTTGTTTGGATGCTCATTACTGTAAATGTGCTGCATATTTAAAGGAAAAACTGTCAGTGAGATGTGTGGTTTTTAATCGCTTTAGATAAAGATGTTGTTATAAAAGACACACATTTATTGTAAATGTGTAAGGCTGCCGACACGTCTCCATAAACACGCCAAACTCAGTTATGTTTAACCCAAGAGTCAAGTTCGGTGTCATGTTCCCCCTGAGCTAATGTCACCATTGCATCACAGACACGCAGAGCGTGTGCATGGAGATCCTTACACAATAGGATCAGCTTCAGTAGGAACAGAAACCACAGGCTGCAAAGGAAAAGAAGCAGGATATTATGCTAGGGGCAGTGTATAATTGTTAAGGTAACGCATGGTTCAGTGGACTGTATAGTCCGATGATCACTGCTTTGAGCCCAGCCTTGACCCTTTGTGGCCAGCTTGCTCTCACCTACAGAGAGCAAGTTGGGGGAGGCATAAAGAGAATTTCCCTATGGGAATAATAAATTATCTAAGTAAAAAGATGTTTCTTGAAAGGAACATGACCTTTTTTCCCTATGGTTTGCCTATTGACTCCCTGCATTTATACATAGTCGGTTCAAATTGCCTAATTATGCCTCGTCTACACGTACACGGGTAATTTTTCAAATGGTGTTTTTCCTCTTCCGTTAAAAAAAAAAAAAAAATTCCCCGTCCTCGCAAACGTTGTCTTCTGAAATATTTCCGTCCACATGAAACCGCTAGAATGTGCTGTCAAGAGCACAACAAAACAAGCGGCATTATACAGGAACTCTAATTGCCAGTCCTGTTAAGTCGAAAACCATGCCGCACATTCCGACATCTGTGTTGATCAATATAATGCGAGAATGTATCTGTACACATGTAAGAAGTCCGGTCAGCAATGTTAGCACAAGCACTACTTCGGCTAAGTCCGCCATTGCTCAGCGTACACAGCAAACGGCGCATGCTCCGACGTTAAACAACGTGGACAACGGCGCACAATCTGACGTATCGAGCCGCAAACTCTGTTTTCCCCATCTACATGTCAACACTGAAGTTGGAGATTCCTGCAACCTTCACCCTGGATGAAGTTTTGCAAAAGCTCCGTTTTCAGTGACCTAAGACACCGCTTACGCGTGACCAAAAGCCCAAGACGTGTAGAAAAAAAAAGTATGTTTTAAAAAATACCTGTGTGCGTGTAGACAAGGCATAAGTCTCAGCTCTAATTATGTATGACCAAGTAAGATTCTAAATGACTCTCCAGTGGAATACGCAAGTATGCACAGTGATGTGGGATGAATGCCACTACCAACCAGAAGCTGACAGGTGCTCCTATAATGGGATTCACTATACGATTGTCACGGAACGGGGCGGTTGGGGTACGAGAATGAGGCTTGGGGCACAAATGGTGGACGACCTACTTGTGGCTCAAACGACCATGTGGGGTCAAAAATAAATGGGGATAAACAGAGAGCAGACAGGCAGAACATACCTCTAACACCAAAGATTAACCATTTACAAATAAAAACTGGGTAACAAGACTAACACAGAACAGGTGAGACTAATTGACAAAAATTGGGAAAACAGGTCACAGGTGAAACTAATTAAGTCATAGGAAGTAAAACAGGGAAACACAGAATCTAACACTGGGAGTAACAAAACCCAACAAAACTAAGACTCAAAACAAGAAACCAAAACAGACTACAGAAATCACCAGACACAGGAACTAGGAAAACTCATACAAAAGTAACACTAGGGAACAACATACATGTGCTGGATGTGCTGGCATTTGATGCCATCAGGGGACGTGACAGCGCCCACCCCACCCCTGGACCCAAGGCGAAGGCAGGGGGAGCCAGGCAACCAAGGCCACCCCCAGGGCACAAGGGCCCACGACCTCATGTCCCCGAGACAACCGCCTGCCCAACCCGAGAGGGATTAAGGGGGAGCCAACCCCCATACAGGGAGACCCACAGAGGGGGGACCAGCGGCGATCGGGGAGTGGCAGACACCCTGCCCAGCCCAGACTGAACCCCCCAATCCACCTAGAAGGATTTATTCATGTTTATATTAGTGTTAGTGAGTTCCCCTAGCAGGCAGAGTGAGGTAGAGGGTGGGATGGGATGCTCTAGGTGTGTCGATAAGTCTTCACAAATCCTTTGTCAGAATTTGTTGACCTGTGTTCAGCACCAGAAAGCATGCAAGTAATTATCTGGTGCATCCTTCTTACAAGTTACATATATGTCGGTATTTCTGATACCCATCTGGAACATTCTTTGCCCTGTGTAGAACGTTCTGTGAAAAATTTTGTACTGTAATAGTTGCAGGTTGGAGTTCTGAGTCATTTAAAAGGTATTCAAGCAAATTTGCCTCCAGAAGTTAGTGTATGGGTTGATGAGTAAATTAGTAAAGGTAGTAATCCTAGTAGTTTTTTAGTTGGAGTTATTAAGAAGTTTGCTATTTTAGGTGAAAGCTCCAGATCGAATTGCCTGCAGCACCATCTATTGTCTATTATTGATTCAAGTTGAAGATATTCTAAGTATTTGTTTTTCTCAATGCCATAGGTTTCTGCTATGTTGTCAAATGATATCATGCGATTGTCTTGGATTATATGTTCCTTTATTATGCCATGCAAGGAAGTTTATCATTTTTGTATTTAACAGGATATCAGGGATGTTTCAGATCAGTGTCAGTTTGCATGGGACTAGTGATGTTTGGTTCATTTTAAGAAATTCCCACCAGGCTGTCAGTGATGTGCTGATGGTAATGCTCCTAAAACAGAAATGTCATTTAAGTGTAAGACCGATAAAAGGCAGGTCCTGGATTCGAATATCATTACAGAAGGTTTGCTGAATATCCAGCCAGTTAAGGTCTAAGTTGTTTTGCATAGTCCATTTAAGGATATATATCAATGTATTGGCTAGAAAGTAGTTGTACAAATTAGGAAGCTCCAAACCCCCACAGTTTTTGGGTTTCTGTAACGTTTTTGAACTTATTCGTGGTGGCTTGGATTTCTATAGATATTTTGAAATTAAGGATTCCAGTGATTTGAACCAAGTAAGCGGAGGTAGATTCAGAACCATTGAGAACATGTAGTTCATTTTTGGCAAGATCATCATTTTGATTGTTGATACTTTTCCCAGAAGCGACTTGGGATTATTCCACCGTGCAAGGTCATCTTCTATCTTTTTAGGCAGAGGATTGTGATTTAATTGCGTCAGATCTGACAGCTTGGCAGAAATGTGAATACCAAGGTATTTAATGTTCCTAGATTGAAGTGGGATAGTTGGATTGGACTGGAAGTCACAAGATATTGGAAGAATAGTTCACTAGTTGAGTTCCAATTATTAGAGTAATCTTTAAGTTTAAGAATTCTTCTACGGTATATCAGAATTGGTTGGATTAATATTAGGTAGTATAGGAGTATAATTTTTTATAGAAGACCCTAAATATCATATTTATCTGTCTTGGGCTATGAGTTGCTTCCTACTGGGGTCTGTAACTGTAGAGATTGCGACTTTTTCTGTAACTGAGTTTTTTGTCTCTTAATTCTTACAAATTGCATTTTACATTTTCTCAGCTCATTGAGAAGGTGTCTATCTTGGAGGCAACAAATGCTGATTCCAGAGTTTTAATTATCTGTTCTCGTTCTGTCTCGAGTGCTTTTTCCTTTTTTATGTACTGAATATGAAATTATTCTGCCTCATATTACAGCCTTCGTTGTCTCCCAGAGAATGGACGCAGAGATAGCCGGTAGGTGATTTGTTTCAATAAATGTTATCCAATCTTTTTTAATAACTTCTAGAAACTCTCAGTCCATTAGCAATGATGTATTCAGTCTCCACTGTTTAAAAGCTGGTGCACTAACTTTTCCAGTGACCATCATAGTAACAGGTGCATGGTCACTGATTGTTATAGGGTGAATCTGGGTTTCATGACTGTATTTCTGGTAAGAAAAAAAGTCTATCCGGGAGTATGAATGATGGATTGGCAAGAAAAATGTGTATTCTCTGATCGTGGCATGAAAAGTACACCAGGCATTGCGTAGGCCAAAATCATTCAGATATTGGTCTGTTGTTACTGATGACTGGCAAGTACAGTAACTAGCTGCTGAACTACATCTGTCAGATTCTGGGTAAAGTACAAAGTCCCCTCCCAAGTTCTGTGTCTGAGTGTGATGATACCGCGGCAAAAAGGTGATGGAAGAAGGAAGGGTCATCACTATTTGGACCATATATATTGGCAATACATATCTCTTTGTTATAGTATATGTTGAAATTTTAATAATTATCTACCTTCTGGTTTACAGTTGAAACATATTCTTTTGCTAATTAAAACTCAACCCTTTTCCGGCTGAGGACCACGGTCTGGGATTTGGAGGTGCTGATTCTCATCCCAGCCGCTTCATACTCGGCTGCAAAGTGCCCCAGTGAGAGCCGAAGGTCACAGTCCGATGAGGCCAACAGAACCACCTCATCTGCAAAAACAGAGACCTAATCCTGAGGTCACCAAACCGGACACCCTCAACGCCCTGACTGCGCCTAGAAATTCTGTCAATAAAAGATATGCACAGAATTGGTGACAAAGGGCAGCCCTGAGGGTGTCCAACCCTCACCGGAAACGAATCTGACTTATTGCCGCCCATGCAGACCAAGCTGTGACACCAGTCATACAGGGACTGAACAGCCTGTGTAAGGCAGTCTGGCACCCCATACTCCCGGAGCACTCTCCCTACAGGACTCCCCGAGGGACGCGGTCGAATGTCTTCTCCAAGTCCACAAGGCACATGTAGACTGGTTAGGCAAACTCCCATGAACCCTCCAGAACCCTGCTGAGAGTATAGAGCTGGTCCACTGTTCCGCGCCCAGGGCAAAAACCACACTGCTCCTCCTGAACCCGAAGTTCAACAATCCGACAGACCCTCCTCTCCAGAACCCACGAATGGACCTTACCAGGGAGGCTGAGGAGTGTGATCCCCCTTTGGTTGGAGCACACCCTCCGGAAACCCCTTCTTGAGGATGGGGACCACCACCCTGGTCTGCCAATCCAGAGGCGCCACCCTGGTCTGCCAATCCAGAGGCACCACCCCCGATGTCCACATGATTCTGCAGATGCGTGTCAACCAGGACAGTCCTCAACATCCAGAGCCTTGAGGAAGTCCGGGTGGATCTCATCCACCCCAGGGGCCCGGCCACCCAGGAGCTTTTTAACCACCCTGCAGATTCTGCTTCCTCACTGGAAGGCGTGTCAGTGGAACTGAGGAGTATTCCTTTCACTGACCCACAGCATGCCAAGCTGAGGTCGGCGGCGCCCCATCCCCACCATAAACAGTGTCGATTCTTGTTATGAGCCCCAGTCTAGGGTTGGGGCATAAAAGTGGGGAAGTGGAATAAGGGAAACACAGGGTGTAGGTGCACAAGGAAGCACATGAGGAGAAAGGGGTATATTTTTATATTTTTCTGGTTTTTATTTACACGCAACAGGCACAGAACAAACAAACCCGGTGCAGAAGGACTCAGGAGCCAAAATAATAAACAAAGACCAAGCTACCAAAGACAACCCAAATCTTACTTGTGCAAGAGAAATCAAAGAACAAAGATTGCTCCTCATTCTCTAACCAAAACAACAACATACACGAAACTTGTAAACAAAAATGGCAACCACTCCCTACGCACCTAACAAACACACAGAACATACACAGGGCAAAGCATCAGAATCCGAGGGGCGTGCAAGGACGTAAACCAAAAACCGGGTGAGAGACTGAAACCAGAAATCAAACAAATCGAGGCTTGGGGTTGGGGTTGGGGTAAACCGTCATACACAATAAAGCAAATCAAAGAAAGCAAACCAACAATAATCAGAGTTTCAGGCTTTTCACCTCACCGAGATGGAAGTGACGGACCGTCTTGCGGGGAGTTATGGACCGGAGTCCGGCCGGGGAGCCAGAGCAAAGGTCAGTTGGAGTGGAACTGGCCATGGGTGGAGCTGGACATACAGCGGTGCGTAACCCCCCCCCCCCCCCCCCCGCCACAAGTATGAACCTCACAGGTTTCACAGTCAAATATAATTGCAATCATTATATAAAAACTTCCCCATAACAAATTGATGACAACATTCCACACGTACGTGAGAGTGCCACAACGGTTACTGGATTCCTTCCTTTCCTGAAGGCAAATGATTCATGCCGAGGTGCAGATTATCGCGTTCAGGCGAGGACTCACGCGATGGCGCACTATCCCGGGCAGACGGAAACTGAATAGGAGCGGGTCGGACAAGGTGCAACACCCGAGTGATCGCCGGGCTTCTGCAGGATTCCCGACATGACCAAATTGTCCTGCAGGACTTGCTCGTTCTCCCGCTTTGCGGCGCCGACATGGACCACCACGTTAAAGAAACCTGCGACGGCTACCGGGTCCGTCTTCCTGCAATTATCAGACTGCTCCTGTGTGGGGCGCAGGGTAGACCCAAGCAGGTGGAGTGCAGCCATGCTAATCCCAGTTACACAGACTTTCCCCACCACAGTTAATCTGCCAAACAAAGTTGAAGAAAACACAGGGACTGAGTGACACAGACAAAACAGGGGGACGATGCCACCAAAATGTAACAGTTGGATCCCGGACGATCCCCCAATTTCTGTTACGAGCCCCAGTCTAGGGTTGGGGCGTAACAGAGTGGAAGGGGAAGGGGAGTAAGGGAAACGCAGGGTGTGGAGCACGAGGGAACACACGTGGACTAAGTGGTATATTTTTATATAAACCATAAACGGTATGGATGCTGCCCCGCTTTCCCGCTTAGCTGCCGGACAGGGGACCAGAATCTTCTCAAAGCTGCAGTCGTCCTCCATGGCCTCACCAAACTCCTCCCACACCAGAGATTTTGCCTCAGCGACTGCCGAAGCCATGCACAGCTCCCGTCAGCCTCCTCCACGATGGAGGCGCGGAACATGGCCCATTTGGACTCGCTGTCCCCCGCCTCCCCCGGGACTCGGGTGACGCTCTGCCGGAGGTTGGAGTTGAAGCTCCTCCTGACAGGGGATTCCGCCAGGCGTTCCCAGAACACCCTCACTATGTGCCTGGGCCTGCCAGGCCTGACTGACTTCCTTGCATTCACAGAAAAACTTGAAGGTATCGAAATAGAGACCTGAAAAATGTCCCCAAAAGTGAGGAAGTTTCAGGTTTTATCACATATAAGTGATGTCATCATTGTAAACACACTCACAC
>JAABNY020000040.1:17744377-17754651 GCA_015164015.2 Brevimyrus niger | reverse complement strand
CTTTCTTTCTTTCTTTCTTTCTTTCTTTCTTTCTTTCTATCTATCTATCTATCTATCTATCTATCTATCTATCTACAAATATTCCTGTTCTAAGCATTTTCCTAATCTGCTGAGTCATTGTGACATAGTCACACCGCTGTGAGCTGTTGCGTCTTTACTTCTCATGTACGTTGTGTTTTTCTTAACACAATAGAAACAAATGTCAATAAAAAAAAAAAAAACAGCGTGTGGGTTTGGAATCCCATCACTAACTGTAAGGCCCATTGTCTGCCTCTCCAGCGGGGGGCCCGCCATACTCTCAGCCACACCTACGGTGAAATGGCAGTGCATAGCTGAGTCCCACTCAAAGGCAGAGCGGAAACCGGCGGAAATTATCATAGAACAGCGGTGAAAGCTGCCCTATTCACACATATACTGCTGCAATAACCTGGAGGAAACGACAGAGAAGGATCTTTGTATGTGTGAACATATCTCACGTGCACAGATAATGTTGGGTACTACAAAGTGCTATGCTGTCAATATATTAATACTTATTAGTTGCTGCAGGATTCACAGTAGTAACAATAGCAGTAAAAATAGAAAGGGGTGGGACAGTATTTATTTACACAAACATATGTGTGTGTGTGTGTGTGTGTGTGTGTGTGTGTGTGTGTGTGTGTGTGTGTGTGTATTATATTAGGAAAGATAAGTTGGAAGGTGGATCTACATGTGTGGGGTTTTATTGTCCTCCATGTGTTGTGCGGTTTCCTCAAAGGTACTCTGATGTCTTTCCAGAGTCCTGAGGCGGGACACTCAACAAGGTACGCAGCAATCTCACCCGTGAGGCATTAGTAGAACCATCTAGTGTCAACGGCCAGTGGTGATGCCAAAGTAAAGTAGTGTAATTCCAACGTCGGGCCAAATTTTTATTATCATCACGTTCCTGAATTTCCTAGACATTCATTCATTGGGTAGATTCTTTTTGTCCAAAGAAAAGGTAGAACTGAGGCTGATAATACATGACAAGCATACAGTTGCCAAGGAGCTGACTTTGGTGCAAGTGGTTTTATAATAAACCTCGAATGAGTGACCAGTAACAAGTGCTACAAAGTATCTGGAAGGAACTACGCGCAAAATCAGTGCTTGGCATTTCAGGTCCAAAAGCTACAATCCAGGAAAATATTCTGTTCCTACCAACCAGCTGAGCACTGTGACTCTTTATGCTCCACTGCTTGGTCGAAAGAAATTCTTGGTCTGGATTTGTAGCTATTGGACCTGAAATGTCCAGCATTGTGCAAAATTACTACATGTTACCCATTGCCTGCTGCCGGAGGACTTAGCATGTAATCTAAGCTATTATTCATGCTTGAGATGCTATCAAGTTATCATATCGCCACCTGGTGGCCACACATGGTGTTTCTGCAAAACTTTCTGTTGTCATTTCAGGCTTGGCTTACAGGCTACCCAAAGGCATGCTGTGGCAATCGAGTCCACCTTCAGGAGGTTGGCCACTTCTCTTCTACCTTTCCTAAACGCTATGGCTCATAAAATGTTCTTTTGTGCTTTATGTGAAGCCCGGCCCTTCCAGGCCCTTCCTTACACGTGTCAGAGGACGAGCTGCCAAGTAAATTACCCACTGGCTAAAACGTGATAGCGGTTGTTCGTCACATATATACAGCGACCTATAATCCTATAATCCTCATGAAAAAAAAGTGTTGTATTTGTACAGAAAATATTACTGACAGTCAGCTGGCAGAAAAGACTTGCCAGGAAACATAGAAAAAGTTGATGGTTACATTGTGGTGCATTCTTGCTTGACTCTCAGCGGAGGCGGACGTACTCCTCTCCCTCCCCTTACCTTCCCTGCTTTGCTCCTCTCGTCTCATCCAGTCCACTGCCTTACTGTCTATACTTGGGAGACGCTCTCAGCCCTGCTCTTCAAAACTACGGACATCTCTCGACGCAATTGACACCCTCTTATCGATGAGAAGCACAGGTTCGGTGGGAACTTGGCTGTCCCGCAGGGACGTGCGCAGCTGGCTAACACGATGGACGGATGGGGAGAGGTGGAGGGTCGCGTGTCTGGCGACTCTTTCCGCGGAGGATATCTACCTATTCGGAACCATGATTGCAGGTCTGATGCCGATTGGATCAGGCACTGCCCTGGTTTATCGAAAATTGAAGAAAGCGGCGACAGCCGCTCAAAGCCCCACTAGGATACAGTAACATCACTGTGTCTGCTGACCGAAGATTTGATAACATCACCGTGACAATGGGCCGCAGATTTGATAACATTATGGAGAAGCTCACGGCTTCGCACAGGATTCTGGATGGCGGAGACCAGCGTGGACATCAGAGGAGCTACGAAATTACAGCTTCTCGCCCGAAAACCCGAACAACACTATTCTATCTGCTTTTAGCTCCCCCCCTAATCAGCACAGGCCTTGGCCAAGGCCGCTCCTGAATTCAACAACTCCCCCGGAAGAACAAGGCAGTGAGACTCTCTTGCATTCCTCTCCCCCACCCACCAAGGACACCCTCCCCCCAATCCAACGCCTTCGCCGCTTCATAGCCCCAGCATGAACAGGCGGGTCTGTTGACCAGCCCTGGACAGGCTGCAGGACCGGATGGCTGTTTGTCTATGCTGGGCTACCTCCACTTCCCCATTCCTGTCCCCTATTGCAAGTCTCGACTTTAATGTTGTACAGTAAGATGTTGTGACCATGCACTTATGTTGCTGAGGTGTTTTTTTTTCTGTTCCTACACTCTACTCCCTACCGGAGTACAGTCTGGGGGCTGTTTTTTTATTCGCCTCCCCTCTCCACATGTAATCTTGCTTTCTCTGAGTTTCCTTATACTCCCCTGTCTTCCTGACCTGTATGCCCCCTATAATGTAATGTGTGTATATGTATGGTCGGGTTGAGGGCCTGCCCTTCACTGGCACTTGTGACATGGTGAATTGCAACAGCAAGAAAGGGAACTAATCAATCAATCAATCAATCAATCAATCAATCAATCAATCAATAAATTGCCTAATAGAAAAACGATTTTAAGTATTCCCAACATACCCCTGGCAGGACAGGGCATACGGGAGGGTACACCCAGGATAGGAGGGTTACGATGGAATAAAGAATCAGGGGTCTTAGTTGGGGCTACAATGGAATACAGGATCAGGGGTCTTAGGAGGTCTGCATTGGAGTACAGGATCAGTGGTCTTAGAAGGGGGGACTACAATGGAGTATAGGATTGGGTGTCTAAAGTGGGGCTACAATTGAGCATGGGATCAGGGGCAAAGAAGGGCCTACAATGGAGTACAGGATCAGGGGTCTTGGGGCCCTAACGCGGCAAGACTGCACTGGCTTTTTCAGAGATCCTGTCTGATAACTTACCACTTGATCACTTGAACACAAACAGCCTAGGATATCACATCTCCCCGTCAAATCGTTCATAATGGTCGCAGTGGAAAATTACTCATTATAGTTATCTGCTAGGCTCTTGGGAGATACCTCATTGGTAGAAAGGGACAATAGTCTATATGCTGGGTCGCTAAGCAGCAGACAAATAAATAAATTATGTCACAAAACTGCATAAAGAATTAATTTTCCCATAATTCCTCTGACATATATGTCTAGCTTTGGTATGAGTGCCCCATCATACTGTATAGTGTCATGGTGAATTCCATACCCGAGAGGTGACCTTTCAGGTTTAAATAAGGTTAGGATGCGTTATTACCAGTATAGTAAGCTTAGTAAAGTACATAAAATTTGACAAATTCCCTTCTGTGCTGTAGCTTCATATTCCCTACGTACTGTAATACTCAAATTGCCTCCATTATTTATCTCCAATCTATTGAACAATGATTACCTTTGTGTGAAATAATTTCACAGAAACAATCTAATCATAATTTAGTCCTTCCAGGCAGCAGATGGCAGTCATGGATCAGCAATGAAGGAGGCAGCTGTAATCTTAAGCTCAAAGAAGAAGAGATGGTTTGGACCCCAGACTGATTAACTTACACACCTCTGTGTCAAGCTAACTGGCTGCATTCTGTACCAAGCTGGTATATTTGGGCAGAAAAATCATTTGTCTGAAATATGAAGACATTTCTATACCTGCGAAGTATATTACTGCCCCCTGTGGGGAGATTGGCTTCTTTCGCTTTGCAAGCTGCCCTGTGGCAACATATCACTGGCCTTCAGCTGGCATATTTTTTCAATACTTTGGCAATAAAGACACTTTGAAACAACCTTATAGTCTAATGTCTCAAAGTACTGCATAAACTACAATTAAGTTTCTGGGAAGCCTCAGGTCTAGCAGGGACACACTGACTCATTGATGGTGATTGGGACTTACTCTTGAGGCAGGGACCGACCAATCAATGACTCCTGCCTGGACCACATACAAAAAATTATTTGAAGGACTCATAGAATGATAAAAGGCTGCCCTGGAATGGGCCCAAAAATTCAGATGGGTATTAAGAATATTCTTGGAAAAGCCTCTAACAAAATCTGTCCAATTTCCTGTGTGTTAAACTTGTGTTCAATTTAGTATGTGGAAAACATCCCTTAATCCCAACGCGCTTGAGGGGAAAGTTAAATTATTAGATAGAAACCAGAAAGTAATTTTTGCACTAAGGTTTGAAAATGCTCCACAGAGACATTTTTACACAACAGCTGAACAGTCTAGGAATGGTCAACTTGAGCCATCTGATGTAAGTTGTTTCTAAAAACACTGTGAACACCTTTAAGGAATGTTCTGTTTTCTACAACACTTGTTCTAAAGGGAATGTTCCCCAATGTGCTGGAACTTTCTGCAAAAATCAGTTTTAAGGTCAAGGCTTACCAGATGGACGTAGAAGTAGAGTACAAGACGACAGTGGCATTTAAAACCAAACAAGAAATGAAATTATGCAGGCAATGTCCTCATTCAGATTTGTGGCAGAACTGTAGAAACCAAACTGTATAATAAAAATAATCTTAAGTTTGATATTCTCCCCATCTCCACCATCTTGTGTGCAGGACATCCACAGAGCCAAAATATGAAATAGCTCAGGATGGCCTGGCCTTTTCTAGGCCCGTACAATCAGCACCCCTATACCGTGCTCATTGAAAGGCAGGGGGGAAGTTATGGGTGAAGGTTTGAGCAACCTGTCCCCATTCCCACATTTGTGAAGCTTGGGGCTTATTCTGATCCTGATCCTTATCTTTATCCTGATCCTGATCCTTATCTTTATCCTGAACCTTATCTTTATCCTGATCCTGATCCTTGGCGACTTTCATTCTCTGAGATACAAAAGCGTTCAGCTTCCCTTTCAGCATGACTTTGTCTCTCAGGCTAATCTAAAAATGCAGGATTTGAACAGTTCTCTGAACTAGAGTTATTTCCTTCTACAACAATCACTTATTTTAACTTTCACATGCCTAGTAAATATGCTTTTATTAAAACCAGAAAGTATTTTGATGCCTGGCACACCGGCCTTGCAGCCAGGAGGTTGTAGGTTTGAATCCCGGCTGTGGGGTTTGTACACTGTATTCTCATTGTGTTCATTGGAATTTACACCTGGTCCTTCAGAAAAAACGTGGTTAGGGGAGCTGGTGTGTCGGCATTCCTGGGCTTCCTAGAATGGCCTCTGGACTCCAGTGGCCTGGTTGTAGATCTGTGGATGGGCTAATGGATTGGAAAGTGCGTGTCAATGCACTCAGGTTCTGTCAGGCCCACACGGGCGGGACCAGGTGGGAGCACGGCAGTGCGCCTAATTCAGGGCTCTGAAAAACACACCAGCGGTCTAGGGCACCTCGTGTTGCACCAAATGAGTCTCTGGGTGAAACACCACAGGTTCGACATTAAGGTTTATTTTGAAGCAGATCCGTCTTTCAGGCTGAATCTGGTTACATGTAGAAAACTGGCTTTAGGGGTAAATATTAAGCAGAATGATCTAATCACTAAATCACACCTTCAGGTAGGACATTTACAAGTAGAACCAGAGATAATTCCTTTTGCATGATGCTTGTTTTTCATCATTTTGTTTGCTACATTTCAGTCCATTGCTAATAAAATGAGAAATCAACAAATTAAGGTTTTTTTTTTTTTTCTTAAGCCTTTAGCTGCTCAGTTTAGAGTCATCATCAAATGTTCAAATCGGTATAATTGTGCAGCACTGATATAAACAGCATGGTCTCTGTACAGCAGTGCCGGGAATAAATTATACATCTAAGTCACAAATATGATGCATTTCAGGAGAATTTATTGTTTCCTTATTGTATCCTGAAATGATTTTAATATTACCTGAGTTTATATTGCTGTAAGCTTCAGTGTAGATTAATTGAACGGCAGATTAAGCTCTTGGTAGGAAGGAACATTAACAAATACACCTGCGTGGTGGCTACTGATTGGTCAGTGTGGATTAAGGGAGGGATTAAGGGAGGGGTGTAATTAGCAAGGTGCCAGATGGCAGAAGGGGTACGTGGAGCGATACTGTGGAGTATGATTTTATGAGCCTCCCGCCAGGAGATCAGAGCCTAGACCCATGGATTCAGGAAGCACGTTTTATTTTGATTTGTTTCAGTCCGAAGAAGGCGCCGCTCCAGCTAAGCTAAGCTAACTGCTTAATGGGGACCTGGAGGCAGTAACAGATACAGTAAAGACAGAGAGACACGAAGATTTAAGAGCAGATGGTCGCTTTTCTCTCTGTTCCCGTGTGATTGCCATGCTGTAAAATGTGTTACTCAGTTTTGCTGGAAATTTCAACCATTTATAGGGGGACAAAACTAGCTTTTGAAAGAATCGATATTTTGATGACTGATATGTGCTCTGTAGAGATACTTCTGAAGACTGGTTCATAAGATATGCAAAATTCTAACATACCTAATTCCATTCCCCAGGGGAACATCCTCACGTAGTTTTCAACATGCTTGTGTCTTGAGGAATACATTTACATTTGGTTCAGTTCATCCTGAAATTTCCCCAGCTGTCTGTAAGTGACACTGTTTGCTGCAGTGATTTACAGTATAATTATACTGAATGTACACCAGGGTATTGTTAGCATCAGACTGCTTATATGAATGATTCATATAAGTGTTAATTTTCTTCCACGCTTGGAAATGAAGCCAATAGTGTTTCTTTCCACAAGTTTAACAGGTTGGATGCTGTGTATTTGTGATTAAAGGTGGTAAGAAAGAATGTAGGATATTAATCCATTTAATGAAATGATGTCAAAGAACGGTCGAGCTCAATTTAACTCACTCTATTGCCCACTGTAGTTGCCCGGGGTAAGAGGCACCAGGCAGGTGTGGGTCCACTCATAGCCCTGCAGTTAGGCTACAATATGACGAATGGTACGAACTTGCAGGAAGCCGTCATTCAGTCAGCAGTCAGCAATCAGCCCTGATGGAAGCGGTGCTGGTAATTACCTTGGGCATTCGCGTGTGCACAATTACGCGTGAGTCAGCGCAGGATCCAGAGTGCCGCTTTACTGGTGAATTCAGGTCCAGGTACTTACCTGATACTCATTAACTTGGCTGGTTCAGCAGCACGCGTGTATTACCAACAAACAGGAAAACACTAACATCTTTATGTTTGCACCACATAACCATCTAGTTTAAGGGTGGCCAATCTTACCCAGAAAGGGCCAGCGTGTGTGCTGATTTTTGGGATAACCTTCAGCATACACAGCACAGATTATCTGTCAGTCGATGAAAATGGAGACTCTTTGGTAGCACGGTGGATTCGAGCCCTACCCCTATAAGGAGGCTTTAGGTCAGTGTGTCCCAACTCGGAAGCCCAGATGGTAAGGAGCAAAAATGTGGACCTTCTGGGACAGGAGGTGGCTTTCTGTTTCTATGCTGTCTGAAGCACATGCTGGACTGGGTGTAGGGACCATGCTGGACTGGCTGCCCTTACAGGGAGGTGTCCTGTGCTACCTAGGACAGGCTTAACAGGCGCTGGAAAAAGGATGGATTATTTAATTTTGGTCATTTTAAAGAGGTTCTGCTAAATGAAGCCTAGAGATATAGACTTCCTCTATGATGATAATGTCTTATGATTATTTTGGCTGTGTCTGAATTCAGGGGTTGCATCCTTTTAAGGGTCTGGGGCCTCGTGTACAACGACATGCGTAGAATTCACACTAAAACGTGGCGTACGGACAAAACTAGGAATGTGCGTAAGCAAGAAGAAATACAGATGCAAAAAACTTTGCGTAAGCACAGATCTACGCACATTCATTTTATAAATCCCAATGAGCGTGAAATTTTACGTATGTGAACGAGCCCACAGCCACTCCCCTTACCCGCACATAATTATGTATATTTGCATATGTAAATTTGTATAAATTCCCGCTTTGGTCTGTTTTTCTTAAACAACAATGGATAGACCACATGGGAAAATGAAGTATTTCAGCGAGTGCGAAGTGGAGGTCATGTTAATAAAAATCAAGAAAAGAAAAGTGATATTATTTGGTGGTTTAAGTAGTGGCATCAGCAACAAACGAAAGTTGACGGAGTGGCACAGCGTAGAGTCAAGTGTTGGTTCCGAAATTCGCACAGTGGCAGAAATTAAAAAGAAGTGGTCGGACATTAAAACTGACGTAAAAAAATGAGCGGCCGCTCACTGTAAGAGTCTTGACAGCACAGGCAAAGGTTGCGGAATTCTTGGTCTCACACCCTTTGAGCAACGAGTTGCTGCAAAGATCGGGGACACTTTTATCAGGGGAGGGGGAAGCTAATGTTAGCGCTAATGTCAGTTTTCTCGTACCATACTTGTTTCTGTCATACCGTTCCGGTTCCTGTTCCGCATTGATTCAGAGCATGATGTCACCGTTTAAGTCGTTTCTGGATGCTGAAGGACAGCTTTCTGGATGCTGTCGTCTAAAACTCAAGTCAGCACTTCATCTAATCTTCATTTGTTAATTTAAAATTATATTTACTCCTTGAAAATGAACATCGGAGAATAAACCCATCCCTCAATCCGATTGGAAAACCCACCCAGGTGAGGGTCAGAGCTTCACAAGGCCTTAATTCCGTTAAGTCTTATGGTTTGTTGCTCTGATGTGATTGAGGATTCTTGTGTTGTGTTTAAGAGCCGCCTAAGTCGATCACAGCAGCCATCATACGGACAGAAGCCCAGGCGAGGACTAGATATTCATCCATCTGCTTGGCTGTAATCCATTTTTCCATTCAGGTTTTTTTTTACTGTATCATAAAGCTTCCCAAGACATAACAGCTTAATCTAATAATTTTTATGAAAAAAATGTCTCAGATAGTCTCCTGGGGAGTTGATGTTTGCTGTTAATTTGTTATAAATGTAAAAAAAAAAAAATAAATCTTCTGCCCTCGCTCTGTGTGTGTGGAGTTTGTATGCCCCCCAGTGTAGTTAAAAAAAAAAAAAACACACCGTTAGGCATATTAGCACTGATAAATCGCTTACACTTTGTATGGGAGTATGTGAGTGTGACTGGCTTGTCATACAGAGTGTCACTTGACCTGGGCATTCAGGCATGGGACCCTCTACCTATAAGCAGTATGGATGGATGGATGGATGGATGGTGCCCCTGATCCAGCTGGAGGTGTGGCTGCCAGTCGTGGTTCCAATTCTGCACCTGAGCTGCACTTTAAGGCCCCACTCCTACATTTTGGTCCCCATATCACCATGGACATCCTGCTATCATGACTCGTTACCGCTCAGAATTTATATTGATTTAATATTATTAGTCCACCTCTATAATGTTCTGTTCAATCAAAATCATTAGAATACTGGTTATTAATAAGAATATTATAACAGTGTTTCCCTCCCTGGTCCTTGAGGACCCACAGATAGTCCATGCTTTTGGTGCTGGGAGGTGGGAGGGAGTAAAAATGTGGACTGTCTGGTAGGAAACTCAGAGGAAGCAAAAACATGGACTGAGGGTCCCCAAGGACCGGATTGGGAAACACTGCATTATAAAATAAATAAATAATAAAAAAAGAAATTATAGCAGGTTGGTTCACCTTGGTCTTTAATCTTACTGCAGTTTGTTGATTATTTGATACAAAGCTGCTGGAATTTCATAACTATAAATTGGTGAGGAAGATCATCTTGGTGATATAATTCTGCATTGAGATTTGTCTCGAATCTGTCTGAAATGGCTCTAGAATGTTTATGTTCATTCCCATATTTAGTTTTCACTCTTTTTTTAGAGAAGTGCCCCATTATCTTATGGAGATATACACTCACCTAAAGGAATATTAGGAACACCTGTTCAATTTCTCATTAATGCAATTATCTAATCAACCAATCACATGGCAGTTGCTTCAATGCAT
>JAABNY020000040.1:17676669-17687359 GCA_015164015.2 Brevimyrus niger | reverse complement strand
ACCGGAGGGTGCCTCGGGACTGCGAAGAGTGCCTCGGAACAGCGGAGAGTGCCTCGGGACAGCGGAGAGTGCCTCGGGACAGCAGAGAGTGCCTCGGGACAGCGGAGAGTGCCTCGGAATAGCAGAGAGTGCCTCGGGACAGTGGAGAGTGCCTCGGAATAGCAGAGAGTGCCTTGGGACAGCGGAGAGTGCCTCGGGACAGCGGAGAGTGCCTCGGGACAGCGGAGAGTGCCTCGGGACAGCAGTATGTCAAGAACGCCCTTGGCTGCCACCCCAGGGCACATTCCACCTCCTCACCAGCCAACCAGCATCTCTGATGAGTCTGTGCTGAGTGCCTCGGAGATCTGCACTGTGAACAGTTGCTACCTCATTGATACTTGACTGGAAACAAAATGGACACACAGGCTACTGCATTAGGTATCACTGGTTTAAATCACTGGTTTAAATTGTCACATCATAACTTCTTACCTCTCTGGTTATAAATCTGGTTATAATACGATAACAATAAAAATGCTAAAAAATCTTCAAAAACATAAAAACTATGGTACTAATTAAGCAATTAGGAGGAGATACTGGACTATGGGGGTAGTTTGACAGAATTTTCTGGTCACATTGAGAAAAATGCTTAGTTACAGTTCACAGACATAACTTTGGGTCTACATGGTTAAGACATGGTTAAGTTTCTGGAAAAAAAGACAGAAGAGAGGTAAGGGTCTGTCAAATTTCAGATCTTTCGAATGTCAAAAATGTCGAGCAGTTTGCTGTGCAACTACTGACCTTTCTGGAGACTTCAGTTTCCATGGCGACAGAACAACAGCACTTGTTGTGCTGCACAGTTTGCTCACCCATTACTAGTTTGTGTAACGAAACGAATCAAACATAACTCAGGTCCAGCGTAATAGCTATGTTCTCATGTATTGTAATGGAAACTCAGTCTTATGTAACTACGGCTTATCGGGGATTGAAACATATTCTCATTTAAGCCATTATTTAACTTCATAGCCTTTTTATTGCTGCAAATGCAGTTAGAAGGAATGTTTTATACCTGTCCAAGACATTTGATCTGTATAATATATTGCAAAATTATTTGCATCCAATGGTCATCATATGAGCCAACATATTTTTCCCACATCTTGTTTCCTATCCTTTTCCCATTTTGCATAACCCTAATCAGCTCTCATTCTTGTTTGTTCCTTTCCCCCAAATTCCATAATGTTCCCTTATCCTGTGGCCCGTGTCCAGCTTCAACTGGAGCGCCTCTGGACCATGTGTTTATAAACACCTTTAAAGGAGGAGGAGTAAGGTGAATATCGCGGCCCACATGCATTTCATCTGTAAGGTCCCTGTACATCTATGCACTACAGCGTAAGATCCTTGGTGATCTGAGCCCAAATTTTGCTGGACCCAATCATCCGAAGAGCAAGCTTCTCATGTATTCATCAGTCTATGAAGGACTGGCTTGTGAGCTGCTTGTAATCAGAAGATTGCTGGTTCAAATCCCGGGGCTAGAGTGATATCAATGTCGGACCTTTGAGTTAGACCATTAACCCTAATTTCTCCAGGCATACTATCTGACCCTGGTCTCTGATCCTCACTTGCATGTCTCTCTGGACATAAGTGTCTGTTGAATGGGTTAAGAGGATTAGACATTTTAATGTGCAGGAGACTGTACACAAAGATTACTATAATCTTAAATGAAGTAAGTCTTTGGTGACCCCGTGATGTACAGTATCTAAGCACATAATGCTTTGAAATGCACTTACATCATTTCTTTCATAATGTTTACAACCAACAAAAATGATGCTGGGTCCTTTGCCAAGACATGGCAGATAAGAGAGAAGTATCCTGGAGGTGTCCATTCAAAACCAATATCAAGTCAACAAAATACATATCTGAAGCTGTTCAGCATCAGGACCAGAATGTGAACGTTACTTTTTCGCGTTAGGTAACAGAATCCTGTCCCGTTGTCTTACATGGCACCTAAAATGATTTTCAGCAGTGGAAATAATGACTATTTTAATCCGCAGTAAGACAATGCTATCCTTCATTAAGCAGCCAGTGACCTACCAGCTCTCAGCGCTATTTTATCTAAGAGATTATTCATTTTCAACATGAGTCTTCAGTGTTACAAATACTGCTGCATAGAAAGACAAATACTGGGTTTTGGCTGTTATCCACACTTTTCAGATCTGCTGGGCGGCCTGTATGTATATCATGAGCCAATGTTTTACTTTATTTGTTTAACATCGGTGGGTTTTAAGGCTGGTCTGTGGCTGCATCTGCACGACGGGGCCAGGAGAGTCTCTGCTCGGGCGGCACGGCAAACGTGGCCCATTTTCGGAGCCTGTTTTTCCTGATATAGAACGGAGCGCGTCCTCTGTCCTCGGCTCGGATCGGGGGCGGTGTGTCTCCAACCATTTGTCTGGGCGTGGAGCTGAGGCGATGACAGGGGGCCTCAGGTTGGCAAGGGGGGGGTGCGAGTCAAAGCGGCTTGAGCAGCAGACGTACACAGAGATGGGTGCACCGCCCAGACAGGCCCAGTATGCCCACCTCATATGCAAAGGAATATGGGGAATCAACACAATTCCCATTGCCTGTGTGGTTAGTAAATAAGGCCATCACTCTGTTGTGCCAGGAATATGGGCATGTGTCCAGAAGGTCATAGATTCAAATCCCGTGGATGTCTTATCATATCACTGTTGGGCCCTTGAGCACCTGCCAAGCCAAAAAAACATTAAAACAGCAAGGTTGAGAACGCTTACGCGGGACATGAGGGCTTCTCAATCCCCTTGTGGCTGGTGTGTATGCAGGTTTTTGGGATAACCTGTAGGTCAGCTGTTCCACACCACAGATGTGGGGACTCTTTCAGCCAATCGGTTCTCTAATTAGTAATCTAATTAGGGAGTTGCAGCCATAACCTGCTTACACACCGGTTCTTTGCAGATAAGACTGGCTACCCCTGAGGTAGATAAAGCGAAGGTTTCCATTGAACATGTACAGTTACACGAACATTTGAAAATCAAGGTTTTTATCATCATTTGTCATATATCTGTATTTACACAGGGTGACACTGTACTGAAAGAGAACCTCTTGGTCCACATCAAGTAAGATGGATCAGAGGGGATCCAAAATGTGGAAAAACTTCTCACCTGATTTGCTAATATATTGCTTTAGTCAGCCTGTGACTTAAGTATAATGGAAGTCAAGACAAAAGAGCGATAGTTTGATTTTGTAAAATGATGCTAGCTTAACATCCCTGCCGCTCCACTTGTGTTACTCCGAAGGTAACGAGCTAATTTAATTCTTCACACAGAAGAGTCCAGGCCTCAAACAATGCAGCTAATCAGGCTCCCACTGTCGACTGCTGACAGTTCATCTCCCAGCAGTCCACCTGCATGCCTAACCCTGCCCGAATCACAGGCTCCCACCGATCGCCGTGCTAATCTGGAGCTCTTCTGACACCTGGATCATCATCAGGGTAAATTGAGCATGGCTGTGATTAGCAGGCAGTGTGAGGCGAACGAGTGCGGCGTAACAGGCGGGGACGGGAGCTGAAGGATATTATAGTATCTGTAATACTGCTCTGCCCCTGCCCTATACCCGGGGCTGGTCTGTACCCCTGCCCAACACCCTGTGCTACTCTGTATCCCTGCCCTACACTCTGTGCTGCTCTGTACCCACTTCCCTACACCCTCTGCTGCTCTGTGTCCCTGCCCTACACCCTCTGCTGCTCTGTACCCACTGGCCTATGTCCTCTGCTGCTCTGTATCCCTGCCCTACACCCTGTGCTGCTCTGTACCCACTTCCTTACACCCTGTGCTACATTGTACCCACTGCCCTACGCCCTCTGCTGCTCTGTGCCCACTGCCCTACACCCTCTGCTGCTCTGTATCCCTGCCCTACACCCTGTGCTGCTCTGTGCCCACTGGCCTAGGCCCTCTGCTGCTCTGTATCCCTGCCCTACACCCTGTGCTACTCTGTACCCACTGCCCTACGCCCCCTGTTGCTCTGTATCCCTGCCCTACACCCTCTGCTGCTCTGTACCCACTGCCCTACGCCTTCTGCTGCTCTGTATCCCTGCCCTACACCCTCTGCTGCTCTGTACCCACTGCCCTACACCCTCTGCTGCTCTGTATCCCTGCCCTACACCCTCTGCTGCTCTGTATCCCTGCCCTACCCCTCGTGCTCCTCTGAACACCTGTCCTGTACTGGTCTGTAGCCCTTAGCATCTTTCCCACAACTCTGACCAGGTCAAGTAGTTCAAAGATGAATGGATTCAATACATTTAACATGAGCCTAACTTAAATTGCAATTAGTTGATTTATATCTCAAGTATTTTCCCATTTTGCTTGTATTCTTAGAGTTTCAGTGTCTTATAGTTCAGCTTTGCCTGAAGCCCTCAATCGGACACTAACGTACACCACAAATCGGATGTCATGATGCAACCGAATTATCAGAATACAGCAGGCTCACTCATCGGTTAATAAACTGCTCAGAATAAAGTACTAGTCAGTCAAATAATCAGGGTAGAGTACTTTCAGTCACGAGTCTGGCAAATTATCACAGATCAGGGTCAGTTATTGGCCAATCAAAGATCAGAGCCCATTCACTCATGAATCTGGGCCACATTCAATCTGAAAATGGTGTGCAAAGTTTTGTTACGTGTTCCAGGTTGAACCACGTTTCCTAGAAACAATGTTAACCATTGTGCAACATACTTTGAGGTATATTTTCTCTCATTTGGTGGGTGTGTCAGAGGTGTTACCCAATCAGCAGCAATGGGTCCATAAACCCCGCCGAATTAGAACAGCAGTGCCCACAATGGATCCTAGCCATAGTTGCAGAGCAAGGTGTTCAACACACTACCGTTTCCATTTGAACGTTTCATCAGAGTTGAATGTAGCCCTGTTAAATCATTCTTGGTCATTGGCCAAAAAAAGTATCTTAGATCAGGCTCAGTGATTGGTCATGTCAGTGACCACACCCTCCTCGCAGATCAGTTTCAGATATTGCCAGATTTGCTTCACAGTCTTACCTATAAGTTTGTTTGAACTTCGACTGACCCCCCTCTAATGCAGGAAGTGTTAAAGAATATTCCCACATTGGGATTGGGAGGAGAACTTAAATATAGCCTAGTTGTGACTAAGGGCTATATCTGTGCTATCATGGCAACACTACGCATTATCGAGTGCGTCGTCAGGCCACCTCGGAGCCAAAGCAGGCTCCGGCTATTGCTGTCACTGTCGAGGGAGGGGGTGTCAGCAGGGGGGTGACGATGTTACTGGTCGAATGAAGGGCACCCTTAGTGCTGTACTTCACGGAGGCTTCGCACGGATTGCATAGGAGACGCTCTGACGGCTACATGTGTTTGTTTAATTACTGACTTAGAGTAGGAGAAGCCGGTATAAATAGTGATGGGGCAATTACAGCTGTTTGTTTAAGGAACCGACACTGCAAACTCCCAGGCAGCCGGCACTGCAAACTCCCAGGCAGCCGGCACTGCAAACTCCCAGGCAGCCGGCACTGCAGTTAAGTACGGTGATGCCACATATTAGGCTACAGATTATGAAAACACTAAAAAAAAAAAATAGAATAATACCATTGGATGTTTGCTCGCGAGGTTACTCGTAACTGTTCAACACACATATAATGGCAAAATTGCAGAATGAGACCTGTGTTTGGAACTTTCAGAACTCACATCAGCAAAGAGGGGAAATCACAATTTCCAAATATTTATCTAACCCTGCTGTTACCATTTCAAGCATCAAGGCCTTAAAAGTCCCCAGAAGAACTTCAAATCCTTGAGTCATCAACGGTTAGAACAAGAATTTAAAGGAAAGAAATGAAGTGCGTTGAGTGCAGTTTGCCCAGGTTGATGGGTAGTTGTTGGGGCCGGTGGTGACAGTGACAATCATGGAAAGTGGGCACTTGGGGGACCTTGAGGAGGCCGCATTTGAGCTGCCATGAGATCGGTGCCGTGGTTACCCTTTTAACCAATCAAAATCCTCCTAAAAAACAAAACTCACCTTCCAGGAAGCACTAATGTAGGGAGGGCACATTGCTAATGTAGGTTCATATATCATGGATTCGAGACATTGTAAAAATACTGTTCTTGGTCTAAATTTCTTGATGAAATCCACAGAAAGTATGTTCATCGTTGAAGTGGTATACATCTAGATGCCTGCCAATGTCATAGAGGTCACCCTTGTTATTTCGTGTGAATGAATGTGACCCTGTCACTGCTCTTGTTAAACCATGGACAGTTACTTGATTGTGTTTTTTGGCCGGGCACCAGCTCTGACTTTACGGAGAGCTCTCTCGTCCTTTCACCTTGGTTGTTTCAGGGTTGATTATTCGATGAAAGGGCACTGGGGGGAATTCCACAAAGCAGGGTTTTTTTTTTTTTTTCATTAGCCAGATAGCTAAAGCCAAATGTAAGGATTGTCCAATACAAATGTCACTTACCTGTCCTCCTATTGGACAATTTCCACTTTTGACTTAAGTAATCCATCTATGTGGGAAATCCCACTTTGTGGAATAGCCCCTAGATGCTGGAAGTTGCCAATCAATAACAGCACCAATGACACGTCATGTGGAGAGTCAACCTAACTTCTAAAATGCTGGTAAGATTTCATCAAAATCCGGTAGCTCCCTCCTTATACAAAGACCCAAATAATATCAGCTCTTCCTTGATTAGTGTCTTTTCACTCCGTGTATTTTAGGATTAAGGGCTTAAACGCTTCCCGCGGCACAAGGAGGACTCGGCAAACAGACCCTGCCAGCTGGACGGCAGCAGCCAGTGGAAAATCCCAGCACCACTCGTCACGAATTCTTTACAGATACGATCCGGCCGGACAATGACAAAAGGTACCTGCCAAGACGGCCCCTTATCTCGTACGTGTCGGGGTGACAAGAAGCCGCCAGATGCCACGGCCCCAGTGGAAAGAGGTCCATGTATGGATACGGGCTGGAGAAAAGGAAGATAAGCAGGCAGCAGTTATGCAAACTATGTTTAGAGGCCCCTGCAGGACAGGCTTCCCAAAACACATCCTCCCGTTACATTTAGAGAAGTTACCATTTGCTAGTTTCCGCTATAGTCAGTCTCTCCGTGATCTGCAGGAAGTACACACACGTAAGTGAGTATGGTGTCGTTATCGCTCACATCGATTTCTCAAACCTGGTCAGATCTTTATTTTTCAGGAAAAACATACCACAAGCTCAAATAATTGATATGCAATTGGGGTCGGGGCTGCTATGACTGGAAGAGCAGTCCTACGTTAGGCACAGTGGTTGTTTTTATTTTAGCTAAACGATAGCGCCAAAATCAGTAAAGTTCTTTTTCCTTTAAATAAAGTGTTAATGTGTTTTAGGAAAAATACTTTAATGTACACTTAAATAAACCTTTTTCACTTAACCTGACATTGCAATTTTCACAACAAAACAGTGTTAATATGTACTGTTTGTGTAATGAACTTCCGAACAAACCTATATACTGTATATATACACAATATCATATGAATATATCATACACAAATTTATAAATTTCAAATTAAAAGGTATTACAAACTCTTATTTAGAATGCCTTGTTAACATCAGTATTTTGTATATTTATGTTTTGTATAATACTGCAAGTTCCTGTAAAAGTGAAATTTCAAAACTAAAAATATCCTAAGGCGTTGGTGGTGATATAATGAATTGGTGGTGATATAATGGTGAGTGGGGCAGTTTAGGGTAAAATGGACAGGTTAATCAGTTTATGAAGCTGCCCTTCATTTGCAAAGGACAGAATCAACAGAGGTAAACAGAAAATACATGCTAATGAGTTACCCATATACAATGTATATTTCAAAACAAGTCACCTCTGCCAATAAGGTTGTGATTTTGCATCTTGCAGTGAAATTACTAAACAATACATTCAGGCTCGTCTCAAACAGTCACCAGTGCAAGGTGTTTAAAATGGTCAAAACAGCTAAAAATGTTGCGCTTCTCACTGTGCAGAAGTGGATCATAAGAACATTTCTAGTTTTGGTTAGTGACTGTCTCTGCAACTTGAAGGTCACATTGTGACAGAGGCAGTACTGACTATTCCTACTTTATTTGACAAAAAAACTGAATAAAATGCAAAATTATTTAGTCACATATAGGTTGAACATTGATAATAACTGATCATAATTATTATCTGTAAATTGCAATGAATCCTTATGCTCCTTTCAATTTTAACATTCATTTATTTATTACATGACACGTATGCTCACATATCACAGTACCTGATAACTACTCTATTTTTTTCTTACAAATATCGAGTACTATAAACAATGCTCAGTCTGCCTTTGTCATTATGATATTTAGCCATTATGGAACTATACTGTCAATAGCAATCCAGCATTCCTGTTTGTAGAGCTAAAACTAAATTTTAACCTAAGTTAAACTTAAGTTAGCAACCTCTTTTAAGAACCGACGCGAATGCATTAAAACCAGCCCATTTAATATTGCCGTTTCCGGCCCCGCTTCCCTGCGATTGTACCTTTCTCACTGACAGGAAAATCAATGGTGAATGAAAACTCCAAAATACGCAAGTTTCAGGTGAACTTCTCTGCACTTAAAAAACACACAAAAGGCGGAGCTCCACATCTGCTGGGTTTAACCAATCAGAAGCCGGTTCCCCCGGTTACCTGGCAGCCCCTGGTCTATTCCAGAGCTTCAGCCACCAGCTGCCAAACTGTAATTGAAATTTGCGTCTCTGTATCCTGCATGAATTCATGGTGATTGACAAGTGCGGAAAAATGTCCTTTTACACTGCATATGCCTTCCATGCGAGAGCCGAAAAACTACTTTACGGCAAAAAAAAAAAAAAATGTCTCCGGATAATAATTCATCCAGAAGGGCTCTGCAGAGGTCGACAAATCTTTCGGGTGACATGCTGACACATAATTACACAATATCACACAGTCGCAATTATGTCAAATTTACATCTGCCAATTATGCTGAGCCTCTGTGCACCATGGAATACGGTGCAAGTGCAATACATCATCTCCTGCAGTCACTCAGGGGCTGGATTGCCATCAGTCTCGAGGCAGCTTTTCTAAGGCTTACAAAATATTTCAATTTGCGGGTTTCGGCCCAGACATTCGCAGCTCGTGCATCATCCATACAATAACATGTAATGGATCAACGTCCAACTAATTTTTCTTACTGTTTTAATTTCTGATTATTGCATTTGTCATGCACTATGTGTAATGCATATTTTCTTGGCTAAATAAAAGGCTACCATTTTACATGTACCTAATGAACTGTTCAAGTTATAAACGTGTTTCAGCGGAAAACCTGAAAAAAGCCAAATCTATATTTTTCATGGATGCCAGTTAGAAGGCACTGCGGACATCCAGCTGCATGCCTGATAGACGCAAAAAAGGCACAGATTTCATAAAGAGAAAAAATAGAAGCAACAATATACATTTACTTATAGATTATTTTCTAGCATATAATAAATGGAGGAGAAGATGACTGGCACGGGATGAGTATGAGATGTAGGTTTCGTGGGCGGAAATGATGGAATTAGACGTCCCCGTTTAAGGACTCCACTGCAAGAATGCGGCAGCAATGTGACAAATGACAGGCGGGTCCAGGCACTTTGATCATGTCGTTGGGGCGAAGGGTACGGAGAAACTGTCTCCTTTGGATTTTCCTCAAATGCAGGTCCAGTTATTACAGGTTACACTTGTAAATTTCCTCAATATACAACGTAATGCATATACCAATCGGACGGATTCTCAAAAAAAAAAAAAAAAAACGATCAGTGTCCTAATGACTTATGTACAGATAGATACCATCGTAAAGACCTCCGACTGAGAGATACTTAGAAATGTGAGTAAAACTGCAAATCACTGTTAATGACCAGAGTTCTCATATTAATTTACAATTTTAAATTGTAATATTAAATATTACGAAAGTAATGGCTTCCAGAAGCAACCTGATGTTGTCCTTGTGTTGTATAACTTATTACGCTGGTTTTCCTGATTATTTTAGACTGTGCACCGTCCTCCTAATTACTCTAAAAGAAGCAGTTGCTGGTGATATCGCTCCTTTCCCCTTTGTCCCCATGCAAAACGGCTCTCATTACACTCGTTAGCCTAACGAGTCCCGCAGGAGGCGAGACCCTTACCTGGTGCGCAGTGCTGTCACCGACTCGCAGCTCCCCCACTGGCCAAGTCTGGGAATTACATCCTGTGCGCTCACCCATTAGAGCAGGACCGCCGACTCTTACGCATCTGACATGACACTCACGCTGTCAGGTTCTCACGCAAGAAATCATAGGACAAAGCTATATTATTCCATTTTAGCCCTAAAATTAGCATGAAAAGCGCTGGGGTAGTTTGCCAACCATATAGACTATTTACAAGTTAAACAACAAAACTATATTGTGTGTGGACTTGTCTCTAATTAAAAACCTCACCCCAGCCAACTGACCAGTTGGCAACCCAGTGAGGAATTTATATCTGCTTCGAACTTTATATCACAAAAGAGATAAACCGACCGAAAAATAACAGGCATGTTGAACTCTCTGTGAAATGGTGTTTGTTCCTGACCTGATTCATTGTCTCCATTAATTTTTTAACCGTAATGTTCACTTCTCCCCACAGGTCATTTGTAAAAGCTATCATATTGCCTTCGGAGAAGGTTCCCCGGTTTG